>SNQJ01S0087796.1:0-30349 GCA_010110895.2 Picea sitchensis
AATTCTACCTACTTACATTTACTAGCATAAATGCCTCTACCTACTATAGATGAGAGCGGATCGCTCAAGGTCTGATTACAATCTGCAAGTACTCCCTTTCTTAACTACTTCATTTATGTTTGGCACATCCTACTTCAAAACAATTTAAACACCTTTGAACATGTGCCAAAAATGCATTGGCGCCACTCGTGCTCGCTTGCTGCTGATGATGCTCCTGCATCATAAAATCTATGAAATTGTTTCGTATATGAGTGTTGGGTGTTTTCATCGACCTCTTTCTCTGTAGAAGACACCACAATTCTTAACCATCTTGTTCAAACAAAACATGCATCGTCGTTGTCATATTATCGGGGAGAAAACACACAAGCCACAATTGTCTTGATATGACGAAGCTTGGAATACCACGACTATCCTCTGTTGTAGATATAACTAAGGATTTAAATCCTCTTCGTTAAAATTTATAGATGTCTCCACCGTCAATATCCTCTCCCTTAAATATTCACCATTGATGACTTTACCTTTATTGTCATTGACTCAACTCCTTGAATAGGTTGGATGTTTCGATGTAGAGGGTCCTGACGATATACAACTTATATCTTCATTGATGATCCCAAATTCGATCTTATCATCAACAACTCTGAATGAACTTGAATCCAAATATTCCAAGTCCCGACGATCCAATCTTAGTTGATGATCTGGTAGGGATTCACCACAATCTAATCTACACCATCTAAATTTAAACACACCAACAACAACCTCGACCGATAAAATCAATGGTTAGGAATTAATCGTTGATTTGATTCAATGATTAATTTTTCTCGATGCTCACAAATATTTTTGAACTCTTTTCTCCACTAGTATTCGAAACTAGACTTTGCTTGCACACAGAGCATGATTTAAATCTTATCCAATCACGATTTCAATCCACGAGCTCAAACCCAATATGCTTCAAATCCTCAGGATCATCGATCTCATTCGATGATCAATGATCAATCATGATCTATCTCCCCTCCGTGATATTTAAACACACAATTTGACCTGAAACTACAACAACGACTTCCGGGAGATTCTGATCTGGAATTCAACCACTCAACATAGGAGCACAATTACAACGGAATATACCAAATTGCACATTGACATAGAGAACCCATAAACAAATATATTTCTATCAATAAATATCTATACACAAATTACACAAAGCCTCATTTCCTTTCTTGGCTTGATTTACAATTCATTGGCCTTTTCTTTGACCTTTGTCCACACTTGGCCTTATTCACGCGCACTCTTATTCCTCTCTCTCTATGTCTCTGTCGAAATTATTTTCTATGTTTTCTTTACCCATAGGATTAAAACTTAAAAGTGAAATCTAAATTGTCAATTAGTTCATATCCTATTCATACTCCACAAAATATGAAACCTAGCCCTAGTATCTCTTAGATCCACAATATCATCATCTATCCCTAAATATCTTTCAAGCCTCAAAATATTCTAACAAAGAAGATTCGATTACATGTTTAGCTTTCCAAAAAAATTCCTTCTTAACTAAAACATCCTCAGTCAAATTAATCCTATCATATATAGATCCTTCTATAATCTAATAAAACATAGAAAATACAATAATTTTAATTTAGGGAACCCACTCCCTTGGTAAACTCAAACACCCATAAGGCCTAATCAACAAGGTCGATTTTAGGAGGAAAAATGCACCTTCATCACCCCCCCTGAATATTGTTAGGTGTAATGAAGAATGGGTCCCAACTACAAGGCCATTTTAGGTACCCCTTTTACAATGCATCTACATGAATGAACATTGAAAAAGAAAGGAATGAGGGAAAACCCCCCCTCAAAGTACAATGCATAAAAAATGAAGAAGAAAAGGCCACTACTAAGTAGTTGTGTCCTTCACTCTAAAGAGACCTCACAAATGTGCAAGGTTATGCTTCATGAAGATTCTATTGAAGATGTAGATATATGTATGGATCTAATTGTTGATATTATGGTAGCTGCAGGAGGTATTTACCTCCATGTGTGAACCTGGCGAGAATAGAAGACTCCTGGAAGCAAGAGAAACCCTAATGAGTTGGATAATAACCCTAGAAGACTTGTCGGCTCAAGAGGATAACATGTATTAGGTTATTATCCTCCAAGAGAAGAAGTCGTCCAGAAAAATTAATATATACTGAATAGACAGGTACCCAGAAGGAGAATTCAGCCCCAGTATACAAGGCCCCAGTTTCTCATTTGACACATCTCAGCAGTTGCAGAGAGCCAGTTCTGCGCAGTGCAGTTGCAGTATTGTGCGCAGGTTTGGAGGAGAGTTGTTGGTGCAGCTGCTGCAGCTAGCAGTTACGTTTTAGCTTGGACTATCTCTTGGATAGGGTTTGTAACATCTAATTAGCCTTTGTTGATGTGCTATCCTTGGGGAAAGGTGCACTGCCCTTTGTATGGCTATCTATCCTAGGGTTTTCTTCCAGAATGATTCTTTGTCAAGGTTAAGGTGCTCGGAGGGTAGCTTCAGCCTATGGTTGGGTGACAAGGGTATTGTCAATGGTAAAATGAGCACACATCCTTGATATTTTAACACTAATGAAGTAGATGCACCAATGATATGTCTACATATATCAATTTTCTCTTATTGTAAAGAAGAATATCCAAATCCCCTTCATTCATGAAAGTTTTCCAATATGGATTCCCTTCAATTGTTGTATATGATGAAGGGTTGGAGGTTAGAACCATGTATCAATTCATGTACATTACTGGTTATGTGGCCATGAGCGCATTTTGATCTCCCTCAAATTGTAATTTATTCCTTCTATGATCCACAAGATCATCCATAATATAATCAGTTGTCGGTAGGATGGACCATGCCCACTTGAGTATTTGATGATGATATGCATGCATGAGGCATGCAAAAGTATATGCATATGGTTCTTGAGATGTGTTAAGTCTCAGTATTGACACCTCTATTACCCTATATTATCTCTGTCTGAGTCAATTTTACCTATGCTATGTGTATCTAATTGACTGTTTCCTCCATAAATACATTTGATTACCTTGTTCATGTGCATAAGGGGTAAATTATGATTAAGGCATGATTTGTTTAATTTTCTTTAGTTAATTCGATTAAATGTTTGATTTTGTGTGATCCTAATCATTTGACTCCTAAGAAGTTTTGATCCCGTACCCAAAGATCCAACTATTTTTGTACTGCACACTCTGTGCTATTCCGATACCAACACATGTTTTGTGCTAATCCGGTACTCATTGCTATGAATGTGTGTATTCCGGTACTAAACAACTACCTACATGATTCTAGTACTGGCATTCCGGTACTGGATTTTCGCCTCGATTTTTGGGTAGATGACGATGAATATCAAAATTTAGGAACATGGGTTTTGTATAGAAATGTGTTTTCATGTGGACTCATGGGCCAGAATCTCCAGATCGCACACGTGTGGAGCTCCATCTCAAGTGGAACAATCCATCCTAAATCTTTGCCAATTTTCCAGAAATTCCAGGATCATGCCCAGATTCGTGGGAAATACATTTCCTTGATTAGATAATTGGTTATACTCGACCTACATTGATGGAAAATGGTTTTGATTTGTATGGATTGTCTAGATCCAAATTTGTAATGTAAAAATCATATAAATTGAGTGATGGCTCTAAGCCAAAGGAGAGGAATTAGTATGATGGAAATTGGATTTCTGAACCAACTCCTTTTGTAAATTCATTTTCTGAAGATCAATGGAAGTTTGAATTCAAGGATCCTGTGTGTCTCTTAGTATTTAGCATCTACTGATCTAAAATCTTCCATGTTGGCATTGGCAAGGGCCCACCGATCCACCTTGGTAATCTCATTGTAAATTATTAGTATAGATTTCTATTTTTCTGTACTTGTTATTTTGATTTCATTTCTGATTTTACTATTAGAATTGATTGCAAAGTGTGGTAGCACAGGAGCAGTTGGGATTCCATCATTTTCATTACATAATACATCAAATGGAACATCTCATTAAGACTTATGTTTCCTGTGTAGGAATGAAGTAATTTTCTAGAATTGCAAGATTGTAAGATTGTATTAAATTTATGTTTGTGTTGATTTTGAAGAGTGTGCGGAATTAGATAAGAATTTCTTGCAAGTTTGAAGTGAGTTGTTATAGGAAATGAGATCAGACTTCATCTCTCACCTTCATGCACCATAGAATGAAGCCTCTCAATTATATTGAAAATTTTCTATACTACACGGGTTTGAGTGAATAGAGTTATGATTGCTTTTTGTTTAAGAGTGAATTGTTGATTATCATTTTCAATTGCTACAAGGAACAAGATCTGATTTCATATCTTCTTTTCATGAGCCTATAATGAACAAATATGTTATGTGAGCAAGAGCCTTTTCAATTGAGTGTTTTCTTGAGCGTTTTACTATGAGCTTTATCTTTTGTTATTGTTGAAGTGTGCCCAGATTTGCTTGTTAGTTGTTGTTAAGGACATTAGCTACAAATAACTAAGTCAAAGTCCATCTTTCTACTTCATGAGCTTGTAAATGAACAAGTCATTATCTAAGAAAGATATTTTGAATGCATGATTGTTAAGATTTTGTTTGCAAGTTTTGCTTTTTGAATTTTGAAATGAGTGGAGAATGTTATTTGAAAAAGTGTGAAAACATAGCATCTTGTTAATGATTGTTTATTGATTGAGGTATACTCATTAGACATAGGAACCTATCTATTATCGGCACATATAGTGCATCAACTCTACTGATTACGAATCTCGGTTGATAATTTATGTTTGGTAATATATTATGCATATAATTGAACATTTTGGCGCCATTGCCGGGGAGTTGTAAATGGTAATAGGTAGTATTTGGATTAGAATGCTTTAACGGTTTTGTATTGGATGAACTAAGGGTGGAGAGAAGACGGTAAGACATGTGGGAAGAGCCCACACATCCACTTTGGTGGGGTTTCTCCAAAGTTAGGTTGTCCTCTCTTCTTTTAATGCAAGTGTGTTTTTCCTTTCTTTATGCAAAATTGTGTTTTCATGATGGGATAACTTGTGCGAATAGATAACCTGGTGATAGAAGGATCCTAGTAACACAAAGAGTTCAAGTTTGGTGTGTTTTATTGAAAATATTTTTAATTTCTTAGTTTTAAGATTCAAATTTTTTATGATAAATCATGTTTGGGGTGTTGTAAGAACCCCCGAGTACTAAGTTGTGTTGTGAGACAGGGATCATCAACCATCTAGAGTAATTCAAGGATGATCAAGAGCTTGAAGAATGTTCCTCCAAGAAATTTCCCACATTCTAGTAGCAGCTGAGATATCTGCCTCTCAGGAGGAGCATATATTGACAACAGTCAAGAATTTAGTTGTCTCTCCACAAGAAGATTTAGAAGTCTCGTCAGATTCTTCGTGTCAATTTGTTGAGGAGACTAAATAATCATGGATAGAATGCAATGAAGAGAAACCATTGGAACTTGATATTGAGGATTTCTTAGCATTCCCCTCAGCAGATCCTATATGTACCTCGGAGACCAATCATCTTGAAGAAAACACTTTGCATGGCATGGAAAAGGTGGATGTGTTGTGTGACCTAAACAAAGAAAGATATCTTGATCCTATTGAAAGATGGTTCCAATTAGTTGTCAAGTCACACTACTCTTTTACTTTTCATTATTGTTTGATCTCATCATCAAAGCAGTTGGTCCTTCATACTCTCGTATGCATTAAAAGTTATATTTTAAATCCAAGTATGGATATATTTCTAACCATGTTACACACATGGCTTCACTGGAAGTATTCTTATACTTGAATGACATTCTCTTTTATTCAGTTAGAGTAGGATAGTAAATAAATAAATAAATGTTGCAATGTAATGTATCTTTCATACTTTTCATAAATGGGAATGTCAAAAGCTAATTAAGAAGTTAGTTTAAGATCTTTTGTTCCGATAGTAGATTTGTTTTAAAGTTATGATAATTTTGTTTGGAATATTATGAGAAGGGACTCTCTTCATCCTCTGAATGCACACATAATACTAGAAGGGTTTCAAAAGTGGAGAAGGCATCCTTCTCAACAGAAGATAACACTTAAGGGAGTGTTTCATGACTTATTTCTTCAAATTTCTTCCTTTCCCTTAAGTTGTTAAAAAAGATGAATTTATGCTGTATCATTACCTATCTATTTTAAGACCACTATTTCACAAGGATGATTAATTAAGTGATATTTTTAATAGCAGCTGAAACTGAATGTTAATTCCAAACTATTTTATTCATAGTTATAATTCAACTTTTGACACTTTCTCTAAATTTTCTATTTGTAAGCATGAATAAAAATCTAGTTTTAATTGGTTCTATTGGTTTGTTTTTTAGAAGATGTTTGCAACCCTCTGAGCAACAATTTTTCAACATCTCACATTGTTTGCATGAGTCCATGCAAAACCTCAAGCATGGGGGAGTGGTTGCTGAAACAGTAGTAGTTAGGTTCATCTTCTAATAAAAAGGAAGTGCCAACAGGAGCAATGATCAACATGGTTCCAAAAGAGGAGGGTTCTAAATCTCAATATATGGTCATCCAATTACATAATACCCTCATGTCACAGAGCTTGCAACCCAATCACCAAATTCCTTTGCATTATTTTGATGCAAACTTGAATTTCCTGCATTTAGTGTTGGTATTTGTTCCATCTACATGGTTTTCAGTTGAATTAGATCACAAGTCCTCTTCCAGAACACCAGAAAACACCAGCTACTTCTACAAGGTGCAACCTACAAAAGTTGCAAAATCACTAGGTCTGTGCTCATCCAGTACTGAACAACATTTATGTGCTATTTCGGTACTGGTCATAACCCTGTGCTCATCTAATACTCAAGTGATCTGGTATTGGTAATAAGGTGTTGGTAGCTATAATGATATCTTCAAGTTTTACTGCTCTATTTAAGTACTAGGACACATAAATTCAACATTTTTCCTTTTACTAAAGAAATTAGACTAATTATGCAGTAAACATATGGTTACTCTCAATTATTGCACACTACCTACCATGAACTTCTGTAAGCCCTCATATACATATTGTCACTCTATTTTCCCCCCCTATTAATTATTTTCGTTTTTCTATTTTGGTACTGCAGAAACCTGCTCCATTACTTATCTGGTACTGATGCCAAAATGATATGATCTTTGTCATGTGCTTAACATTGTTTTCACTTCAGGTAATTGGAGGTATGAGCTAATCTCTTCATGCTCTTTCTATCAAGGATCATGTAAGTCTGGTGTTGAGTTGTTTTTACTCTCATGTGCATCTTCCTCCTACATTTATACACTCAACCCTAAATGAATCATCCTTGCTATCCTTTAAGAAGATATTTTCACATTTATCTCTATATGATAATGGGTGCACTTGTTTTATTACCTCAACATTTTGAAGAAGTGATTGTTAGTTGAAATATCCATTGAAAAGTGGTAAACCCATTATGTCAAATACTAACCTAGTTGATTCAAACAAGTTTTTATCCAAGTTTCTCTTTACAAGATTTTCTTGGGGGGTATTGATGAAAACCTCATGTGGTGGACTGCCCTTGCAAAACTGCAATGAACTTTCATGAGAACCCTAATAGGATTAACTAGAGGGACCTCTTAGTCATTATCTGATATGTTCCATTATACATTGAATAGTTGACATTTAAGTTGAATGTGGATGATGTCACCCTTCGGATAATTGAAAACAATTAATTAACTACCTAATAACTCTAAAACACTCTTGTACCACTTGCCTTTCTTATATTTTAAAACTGTCAATGAACAATATACATCATTCTAAATATTTTGAGTAATATAATAAAAAGGAAGTATCAAGAAGTACAAGTAAACCCGTCGGGGTACTGAACAAGCCTGTTGGCAGTAGGGCCATGCTTGTATGGTACTAAGGCAAACCTGTCGGGGTACTGAATAGGCATGTTGGTAGCGGGGCTATGCCGGGTAAAGGGAGTTGAAAAACATAAAGTGACACACTTAAAACTGAACAAAAACCCTTGGGTCTCATTCTGAAGAAATCACTATCAAATCAAGGCTAGGATATGACCTTTTATCTCTCGGATGATGTTTTTAAGAACCTTCAAGTATCCACTTTAGAGTTCTATCTTTAAAAAATAGGTTTGCACGAGAAGTGGGACCCTTAGTATACATAATTCACCTTACCTAAGAAAGAAGAGATTCATCTCTAAAAAACTTGGATCAGAAATGAGTTAATCATGTTGGGATGTATTCATTTATGTGTTCCTCTCTTCAAATGATATCTAAACTATGGTTATATCACTATTGTGTTAAAGGTAATCTAGCCAGAGGGGCCTATTAGTCAAATTCATTATGAAAAATCTTGGCCACTATCCTATAATCATATTAGAGTCACATCCAACCCTTTCTCCTAACTTTGGTTGAAAACAGATTGGATAAGACTTAACGTCAAATCACTAATAGATCTAATCTATTATCCATGACTCCACTTTTCTGTCATAACTACTTTTCCATGGGTAAGAAGTGTGAAGCATAGGCTATGAAGTTTATATTGTATAACAGTAACTTAGGAGTTGAAGAAGGGTGGAACGTCAAGAATGCTTGATCAAGTGAGGAGTACCATCAATTTTGAAATTTTGAAGATCATTGTTGCATGAGGAAATGCAATGTCTTAAGCATGGGGGAATGTTCAGTCTCAATATTGACACCTCTATTACCCTGTATTATCTCTGTCTGAGTCAAATTTACCTATGTTATGTGTATCTAATTGACTATTTCCTCCATAAATAAACTTGATTACCTTGTTCATGTGCATAAGGGGTAAAATATGATTAAGGCATGATTTGTTTAATTTTCTTTAGTTAATTTGATTAAATGTTTGATTTTGTGTGATCCTAATTGTTTGACTCCTAAGCAGTTTTGATCCGGTACCCAAAGCTCCACCTATTTTGGTATTGCACACTCTGTGCTATTCTGGTACCAACACCTATTCTGTGCTAATCCGGTACTCATGGCTATGACTGTGTGTATTCCGGTACTAAACAACTACCTACAGGATTCTGGTACCAGCATTCCGGTACTGGATTTTCACCTCGATTTCTGGGTAGATGACGATGAATCTCAAAATTTAGGAACATGGGTTTTTTCCAGAAATGTGTTTTCATGTCGAATAATGAACCAAAATATCCATATCACACATGTACGGAGCTCCATCTCATGGGAACAATCCATCTTAAATCTTTGCCAATTTTCCAGAAATTCCAGGATCATGCCCAGATTCGTGGGAAATACATTTCCTTGATTATCTAATTGGTTATACTCAACCTCCATTGATGGAAAATGGTTTTGATTTGTATGGATTTTCTAGATCCAAATTTGTAATGTAAAAATCATATAAATTGAGTGATGGCTCTAAGCCAAAGGAGAGGAATTAGTATGTTGGAAATTGGATTTCTGAACCAACTCCTTTTGTAAATTCATTTGTCGAAGATCAATGGATGTTTGAATTCAAGGATCCTGTGTGTCTCTTAGTATTTAGCATTTTCTGATCTAAAATATTCCATGTTGGCATCGACAAGGGCCCACTGATCCAACTTGGTAAGCTCATTGTAAATTATTAGTATAGATTTCTATTTTTTTGTACTTGTTGTTTTGATTTCCTTTCTAATTTTACTATTAGAATTGATTGCAGAGTGTGGCAGAACAAGAGCAGTTGGGAATCCATCATTCACATTACATAAGCCATCAAATGGAACATCTCATTAATACTTATGTTTCATGTGTAGGAATGAAGTAATTTTCTAGAATTGCAAGATTGTATTAAATTTCTGTTTGTGTTTATTTTGAAGAGTGTGCAGAATTAGATAAGAATTTCTTGCAAGTTTGAAGTGAGTTGTTATAGTAAATGAGATCAAACTTCATCTCTCACCTTCATGCACCATAGAATGAAGCCTCTTAATTATACTGAAAATTTTATGTACTACATAGGTTTGAGTGAATAGAGTTATGATTGCTTTTTGTTTAAGAGTGAATTGTTGATTATCATTTTCAATTGCTATAGGGAACAAGTTTTGATTTCATCTCTTCTTTTCATGAGCCTATAATGAACATATATGTTATGTGAGCAAGAGCCTTTTCAATTGAGTGTTTTCTTGAACATTTTGCTATGAGATTTATCTTTTGTTATTGTTGAAGTGTGCCCAGATTTGCTTGTTAGTTGTTGTTAAGGACATGAGTTACAGATAACTAAGTCAAAGTCCATCTTTCCATTTCATGAGCTTGTAAATGGACAAGTCATTATCTGAGAAAGATATTTTGAATGCATGATTGTTAAGATTTCGTTTGCAAGTTTTTCTTTCTGAATTTTGAAATGAGTGGAGAATGTTATTTGAAAAAGTGTGAAAATAGAGCATCTTGTTATTGATTTTTTCTTGATTGAGCTATACTCATCAGACATAGGAACCTATCTATTATCATCACATATAGTGCATCAAATCTATTGATTACGAATCCCAGTTAATAATTTATGTTTGGTAATATATTATGCAAATAATTGAACCAACAAGATGTATGCACAAAATCTTCCACATGTGATTTAGAAAATATATCTAAAATGGAGTAGACATCATCTTGAATAAATGGAATAAAAAGATGTGCAGATGCCCATGTAGAAGTCTCTTCAAACTGAGAGTCTTGATTTTTTTGGTGGATTTTCTATTGGCGTTGTCTTGTCAATATCCTGCATGCCTTCTTCATAATATTACTTTATCCCAAATAGGACATTCAATTTGGTCCATGCTTCATCTGGAGTTGAGAGTGATTCAACATGATACTGAAATTCAAGAGAAATAGATAAGCAGATACATCCTAAAACCATATATTGTCTATCATGAAAATCATTTTTCTCATTGACTGAATCAAGTTCTACTTATGTTTCCATGGTTATTCGGTATAAGACTTTATTCTTGAGCTAATTTAGAATCCTTGGCTTCCAATCAAAATAATTGTATGGTGTGAGAAGAATAACATGTGTTGATTCCTTCCTTTTGACTAAATAACCTCATGAAATTTCAAATAAATTTCCTATGCGCCTTACTTCTAGAAACCTATGGGATTTGGTATCTGTTAGGGCCCTGAAATGTACCCTTTTCACTACACCTTTTGATCATTCAAACTTCTCATTCCTAAGCTAAATGACTATTATAATGAGCACCAAGACCCTTTTTCCCAAGGTATGAACTATTCATCTTGCTTTTATATTTTCATTTACTTAGCATGTTTGATTGATAACGTTCACTTATTTTACCCATGAAATGATTTAACTAATGATCAAAATTTTAGAACATCCCACTTTGAGAAACTTGCCGTTGTTACAGTTATGCGCCAATCCGGGAAGCTGTTACATGACTTCTGCAATATATGCCCATCAATCCTGGAAGTTGTTACACAACTTCTACGACAGAAGCTTGTTAATATCGGAAGCTGTTACAATAGACACAGATGTTACACAACTGATACGAAAGAAGCTTGTTAATCTTGGAAGCTGTTACAACAGAATCCACCAGTCCTGTTGTGATACGACTGCTACAACACCTGCTGATTAGAATGTTGTCTCACGATGTTGATGAAGGAGAATTCAAGATTTTGTATTAATGATATCTAACGAACAGCCTAATAATCGAGGATTCTCAAGACTGTTCTATTTTTGAACACTGAACAACTTTGACTTTAAATAGAAGATCTTTTGTAATGTAAAGGGTTGTTAGTCTTTTTCCTTGAATTGAAGAAAGTAGTGATTATTGTACACAGACATCTTTTTGGCAATTAAATGAAGAAGTGGATTGAATTTATTTAGCAGACTATAACCTATCTCTTTGAGTGGATTTAGTGAGAAGGAAAGGGCCCACCTTCCTCACTGATTCCCCTCTATTTCAAATTCTAGATTTAGTCATTTTTATTGCAAATGGTTTAACTGTTAGATATTTCTGAATACAATTGCTATTACAGTTTAGTTTCTTATTGGTAAATGTGCATAAACTTGTCTCATGAGAATTAGAAGTCAGTTGCTGAACATGGCTGGAGAACTAATTTTCCTTTTTCTGCATTAGGTTAAAATCTTGTTTTGGAGAATTAAAAGTGTGAAGTAGCTTCTTGCAATAAGTAGATTTCCCTTCTGCAATAGTATAGAATTTCTTCCCGCAAAAGTAAAATAGAATGTTAGATTAAGGTAGGCAATTCATGGTTTTTGTATATTCATCAATTTAGATTGCAATTATGAATTTAAGTCTGTAGCACTCCAGCTGTATCAGCACAATTGTGTTAGCGATAATGTTTATTTGTTTTGTTAAAAAAGAACTTCCCTACTACAATTAGATTATAAATGCTTTCATAATCTAGCATAGGCTGTGTAGAATTATCTTGAAATAACAGACTTCCCTGGGTTGAAAATTTATATTGAACACTTTGATTTTCCATTCAATTAAACAATTAAAGTGCCCAACATTTTGGCGCCGTTGTCGGGGAAGATAATTGTAGATTTTGGTAAGCACACTAGTTTTTTTTTTAGGAATGAATAGTTTGCATGAATCACCAAACATGAGAATGAACCCCCCAAAATACTAACATTACAGGCACCAGAGGACGTGGAGGAAGAAATCCTAACATACTGGGAAGACATAACATTTTTGATGAGATTATAGCCAGAGCAGATTCTTCTTCAGGATCCATTTTTCGCCCTGCCAATCCTCCAAGAGGACGTGATCCATAGTCAGCAGAAGCACCCCCTCTCGAAACATCATTCTCATCAAGGGTTGAAGTTGAAGTTGAAGATGAACGCGAAGCTGAAGATTTGTCACCAACAAATCAACAAGAAACACTGGAGAACATTGAGGATCAACTCAGTATAGCCTGGAACCGAGAAAACCTAGAAGAAGTTGTTTATCAGATCAAAGGTCGGATAGTCACTAAGGAAGAGTGGGACGCTGTTCATATTGAGTGGAGGGAGAGAGAACATATGGAGAATCAATGGGATAATGAAGAAGATCTCTACCAAGAGAATCCACAGAACAACGAGGATCAGGTAAACGATGAAAACACTATCTCTACCCTGGTTTTTCCTATTTTTGATGTTCCCACACGAGGGATGGCTCCTATGAAAAACATACCTCTCTCGGCTCTCCCAAATTTTCATGGATTATCTACTGAAGATCCAGATGAGTTTTTGTTTGAATTTGACATTTTGTGTAGAAGCTATGACTACACTACCACTGTGTAGAAGCTTAAACTATTTCCAGCCACATTAAAAGGAAATGCATTAAGATGGTTTATGAGCCTTGGAGGGGAAAACATTTCAACATGGATACAAATGAGGTATATTTTCCTACACAAATACCAAGACTATTGTCGAACAAGGGAACGAAGAGAGGAACTGTTCAAAATGTCACAGAAGGAGGACGAGACCCTTGAAGACTTTGTGGAGTGACTCCAATACAATCTACAATGGTCTGGCCATCCGGATGTGAGTAAGGACATTCTGAAAACCATTTTGCTAAAAGGAATTAGAGAAGATTGTTTAGATATGATGAATATGCTTGGAAAAGGAGATATATCTAAGGAATCCTATGAGGACATTGTAGACCTCTGCAAAATATGTTCTCAAGGATCTACAAGGAATAATCCAGCTACCAAGGATACTACTTTTTAAAGGGTACATAAATCAACAAATGGAGGAGAAACAAGAGCCGAAATAGGTAATCTGTTAGAAAGTTTCAAAATAGAGATGATTAACTCTTTTGCCTCACAAATGTATACTTTGTAGGTCAAACAGAAACAAGCAGAACCAGAGCAAGTATTATGAATTTTCTATCCAAAATGTAGGAAGAAACATCCACAAAGGGAGTGCCCACTGAACAGTGTCCAGGTATGCCTTATTTGTGAATTAGACCATGCCATTGACCAATGTCCTTCTCTACTAGGGGTAAAAGAATCAATGAAGTCAACTAATGAGGAAGCAGAGGTTGTCTATTTGATCACACAAAGGAGACAATGGCAGCCAAGAGGTCAAGGTATGAATTCTCAATTCTCTCCTCCAACATTTAATTATTGGAACAATCAGCTACCATATGTCCAGTCGAATGCCCCCCCTCCAAATTAAATGCCACCCTCTTATCAAGATCCCAATGCATGGTTACCTATGCCCCAAAAACCAAATCACTATGGGCAATGGAACCCATACAAGAGAGGTCCTCAACAACAACTCAGTTATCAAAGCCAACGCCAACCAAACTTCTTTCAACAACAGTTCTAACCCCCATACCAGTAGCAACAGCTATAATTGCCTCCCAATAACTCATTAAACAATACTCCCTTATGACCTTATATGCCTATGAAACCTAACCCAAACCCAAATAATAAGGTCATTCAGAACATAGACATACATAATGTGCTAGCCTTATCTATTAATTCTATGCCTTGTGATGAAATAAACTTAAGATCAGGGAGAATAGTTGAGCCAATAGTTGAAGATGCTCCATCCTTAGAATCAGATAAGGAATCAGGGGAGAGACCATCTGCTGATACAAAATATATTGACCAACCCATTCTAGAATCAGTAGACCCACCATTCCCTGAAAGACTGAAAATTACCAAGCCTGTGGAATTACCATCTTTCAATCTCCTTGGAGAATTGCAAAATCTGCACGTTAATATTCCACTATTGCAAGCAATAAGGGATGTCCCTATTTATGCCAAGACTATGAGGGATCTATGTATTAGAAAACCTGGATGAAAACCTAAAGATCCCCTCACAGTGCATGTAGTGGGGGATTTGTCTGAGCTAATGCTAGGCAAAACTCCACCTATTAAATATGGTGACCCAGGAAACCCTACCTTCACAGTTAAAATTGAACATACATCTATTCTACATGTACTAGTTGATTTAGGGGCAACAATTAACATCATGCCAATAGAAACTACACAGTTGCTGCAAATCGGAACAAAAATCCAACCTACTCCTACTGTTCTAGAATTAGTTGATCGCTCTACCATTAGACCAGAAGGAATAATCAATGATTTAATTATTTCAGTAGACTCATGGGAGTATCCTGCTGATTTTTTCGTATTGCAGCCCAAATCTAGTCTGGGAGGCCATCCTCTAATTCTGGGATGACCATGGTTAGCCACAGTTGATGCCTTCATAGATTTTCGATCTGGTTCTATGACCATCTCATATGGTTACGACACAAAAAAACTTATCCTGTATCCTTATGCTACACCCAGTGCAGAACCTGAAAACTCTCTATGGATGGACACTGAGGATGAAAGTGCTCTACCTATGCTAACTATAGGAAAGGCCTTGAGTTTCAAGGATGAGATAGAGGATGAGTTAATCAACTATTTTATTTGTGACCCCTGTGTTTTTACACAACACACGCACCACCAATTGATCAGAGTCTTTGACCTTATCGCCCAGGAAGAAATGAACTCGAAAATGTTCTCAGAAACTGCTGACAATTAGAGTGATTCAGCTGTAACAACATTCGTTGTAACAACAAACACTGTAAAAGTAGATGATGAAACGACAATAGATGAATTATTTCCTAGAGTCAGTTCTAAGAGCATCGTTGTAGAAATCAAACCTGGAAAAACATTGAACATCAATCCCGATCTCTCCAACACTGAAACTCGTCGACTGATGAATTTACTGACTGAACATAAAGAAGCATTTGCATGGGATTACATGGATATGAAAGGAATTCCCTTTGAACTATGAACCCACCATGTATACATCAAAGAAGAATGCCAACCCATTTTCCAACCGCAAAGGAGGATGAACCCAAACCTTAAAGAAATTATTAAAGAAGAACTTCAGAAACTTCTCAACACCGGATTCATCTATCCTATATCAGACAGCGAGTGGGTATCACCATTGGTTATTGTGCCTAAAACGAATGGTAAGTGGAGAGTGTGTGTGGACTATAGAGCCCTGAATAAGGCAATGCAAAAGGATCATTTCCCTCTGCCATTTATTGATCAAGTTTTAGATAACTTAGCCGAAAAAAAATATTTTTCTTTCCTAGATGGATTCAGCGGCTATAACCAGATACAAATTTCCCCACAAGACCAATATAAGACCACCTTTACTATCCCTTGGGGAACATTTACCTACAAGTTTCTCCCATTTGGCTTGTGTAATGCACCAACCACTTTCCAGAGATATGTGATTGGTATTTTCTCTGATATGGTGAATGACTGTATGGAAATATTCATGGATGACTTTACACCTTATGGGACTGATTTCGAAGATGCTTTGTCTAATCTAGAAGAAGTACTCAAAATATGTAGACAATCTCATCTTTCTTTAAGTACAGAAAAGTGCCATATGATGATGCGCGAAGGGGTGGTGCTGGGACACTTCATCTCTTATGCAGGGATTCAGGTAGATCCAGCCAAAATCTAGGTAATTTTGGACATTCCAACTCCATCAACTCAGAAAGAGGTAAGAATTTTTTTAGGGCACGTCGGGTATTACAGGAGATTCATTAAAAATTTCTCTAAACTTGCCTCTCCATTGTTTTTCTTACTAACAAAAGATGCTAACTTTTGTTGGACTGACGACTGTGAATTGTCCTTTGTAGATCTTAAACAAATATTGTCTACAACTCCCATCTTGAGAGGGCCCAATTGGGCTCTACCTTTTCACATTTCTTCAGATGCCTCAGACAATGCAATTGGTGTAGTACTAGGGAAACGGGAGGATAAAGAACCCTATGCTATCTACTATATCAACAAGAACATGGCTCCTGCTGAGTTAAATTACACAGTTACTGAAAAATAATTCTTGGCGGTAGTACATGCAATGAATAAATTAAGGAATTATGTAACTGGTTACCCAACTTTTATTCATACTAATCATACAACCATTAAATATCTTATGAATAAACCTATTACTAATGCCTGAGTGACAAGGTGGTTGTTACTACTACAAGAATTGGACATCACTATAGTGGATAGACCAGGAAAAGAAAATGTGGTTGCTGATTTTCTCTCGAGATTACATATAAATGATGATAATTTTCCTGTAGATGATTCCTTTCCCAATGAACATTTGTTTGCAGTATCTACTCACTCACCTTGGTATGCAGACATTGCTAATTATCTAGTTGCAGGGAAGGTACCTCCACATCTATCTCCTAGGTAAAGAAGGAAAATTATTCAAAAGAGTGCAAGGTACAATTGGATAGGAGGATACCTCTTCTACATAGGCCTGGACCAAGAAATCGGGAAGTGTGTGAGGAATGATGAGGTTTATGATCTGCTGAAAGCTTTCCATGATGGCCCTTGTGGGGGTAATTTTTCTTATAAAAGGACCAGGCATAAAATTGTAAGGATGGGTTATTATTGGACCATCATATTTCAATATGCCAAGAATTATGTCAAAGCTTGTGACAGCTGCCAACGCATGGGTCAGCCAACTCACATGGATGAGATGTTGCTCCAGCCTCAGGTAGTGTTAGAGCCTTTTGAGAGATGGGCCATGGATTTTGTAGGACCCATTCACCCACCTTCCAATTAGAAAGTATATATATTGGTTTGTATAGATTACATGACCAAGTGGGTGGAGGCAAAAGCACTTATCAGAGTTTCAGAAGAGGTTGTCTTAGCATTCTTGTTTGAATATATATTTGTTAGGTTTGGTGTTCCCAGAGAACTGGTCACTGATGGAGGACCCCCTTTCACATCACATAAATTTGAAGTTGTACGTAGTAAATATCATGGTTTACATAGAATAACTTCTCCATACCATCCAGAAGGCAATGGCCAAGTGGAAAGTACCAATAAATTTATCAAAACCATTCTTACTAAAACAGTGAGAGAAAATCGTAGGGATTGGTCTAACAGATTGCATGAAGCTCTATGGGCTTACCGAACTACTTGGAGGAGCACAATTGGTTTTTCTCCTTACGAGCTGGTATATGGAAAAAGCCCTGTTTTTCCCATTGAATTTGAAATCAAAACCTTAAGAACTGCATCAACAGTCAACCTCGACTTGACTATGGCACAGAAAGCTAGACTGCAGTAGATCAACGAGCTTGATGAAAATCATTTGGATTCCATCCATCAAACCACAGTGATTCAACAACAAAGAACAAAATGGCATGACCGAGTCATTAAGAAGAAATTATTCCAGAAAGGAGATTGGGCTCTGTTGTATGATTCACGATTTAAAGAATTTCAAGGTAAGATGCGTACACAATGGCTAGGTCCTTACGAGGTAGACACCATATTTCCCAATGGGACAATCCGGTTGATTACTATTGATGGATCCAATACACACTTACATGCAAATGGTCATCGCTTGCATTTGTATCAGCGTCCACTGTCCAAGACCTAATTCAAAACTAGCTATACAACTGATACAGATTATCAAATCTTAAATGGAAAGGAGCTTTCTCCTTCCCCTTTTGAACTTTAGGACTTCTTTTTCTCAGACTTTGTATATAAATAATCTCAGCAAAATTTGCATTTCTCTGTTTTTAGTTGAAATTTTTCTATTTTCTTTACTATGCTAATAAAGCTTTGAAAGGTATCAAACAATTATGTGTGTGTAGGTAGATTGATGAACATAAGGAAACGATGAGTTCATGGAAGCTAAAAAACTTCCTAGAAACAAAGTAAGGTAGCGTTTGGCTGATTTCAATGATGTTACACCTCCTTCCGATAAATTGGCCGATTTCAATGTTGTTACACCTTCTTCCGATAAATTGGCTGATTTTAATGATGTTACACCTTCTTCTGATAAATTGGCCGATTTCAATGCTGCTACACCTTCTCCTGATAAGTTGGCCGATTTCAATGATGTTACACCTACGTCCAACATTTTTGAAAAAGAACCTACTGATACACTAATTACTATTGTTCTTTCTTACCACTTCACTCTTTCTTTTTGCCAATGCTGTGGCTCTAGCCCTCCAATATTCCATGCAACAACACCATTGATTAGATAATACTGATGCTCTCTATCCGAAAGTGTTGCTTCATTATGACTTGACTTCACATTCGACGATTTCCAATTGGATAACTACAGTAAGGACTATGTCTCTGCACAAGCTGTCATTTCTCTCATGATCCTTCATCATGCCAGCTATTACGCACCATTCCGATGGCGGTTGGATTATGTGGTTACTTTGACAGGTCATTATGTGCGGTAAGATTTGAGGTATGTGATTAATCCTACATGTTAAATTAAAGAAGATATAAAAGCACAATTTCCTATTTACTAATCGGTTACACCTAGAGCCAATCCACTTAGTTGGGGGGGGGAATGTAAATTTACCCATTCATTTTGAATTTTATACACACCTCCACCACCTTTCCACCCACACTTATTTTAACTAAGGCACTGTATTCTTTCTGCGAACCACGTTCGAGCTTATTGCGTCTCTGATTTAGGTGATAGTTTCTCCTCCTACGTGCCTGCTAGACTCTCAAGAAACATCATGGAAGGATCAGTTATGAGATATGAACCCGCAACTCTGGACAGTTTGCTGCTACACCCAGAGGCCCACCAAATATTTCTTCAGTCCGGCTAGATATCGTATTTTCAGAAGTTGAAAGAGTTTAGTGAGGATGAGGTATTGGAGTTTAGTCAAAATCTTACTGAAGGGTATTCAATGGTGAATGGGGTAAGGATTCTAGTAACAGAAGCAAGCATTGCTTTTGTAACAGGGTTGCTAAGAACAAGAGACCGATGCTTTAACAGAAAAACACATCTCCCGGATGCACAGAAGGGGTTCCTCATCAACACTGAGCAAGTTCAGACCAAGGGCAGAGGTGTAGACATCAATTCCTTACCATAGCCATGGGGGAAAGTCGCAGAATTTCTAAAAATGTACATTACCTGCGAAGGCTGATACCAAGTTGTTTATTTTTTATATTTCATCTTATTATCACATCTGGGACATCAAAAATTGATAAACATTCCTTATTTTCTCCTACATTCATTGCATAACATGGCCCGTTTTGTAAAAAAATCCAAGAGCCCCAAGAACTGCGTTTCTAATCACAGACTCATCGGCCTATTAATTCACAGAGGTATGGGCATTTCCAATAACCCATTACTTGCTGTAGCAGACCAGCCACAGTTTGTAAATCCAGAAAGAATTGTACCAGTCCTTGACAATACAACCCATGGACCTCTTTCAGAGCTTCTACCCTCGGCTACAACAATAGTCCAAACCCCTACTGTCACTTTCCGTAAGACGATTCAGAAAAGCAACCGTATAACCCGAAGCCATCTTGGCACTAGATAGACAAGCCTCAATGACTTTGCATTACAATAGCCTATAGCTGTGGAAAAACAAACAAATGAAGAGCCAACCACTCGACCACAATCACAACACTTGGATGCTACACCGATTAAAATCCTACCCCCTGCCTCTGACAAGAAAACCCCTGCTCTTACCTTTGCATTACCTAAAAAGAAAACAAGGATAACATGGTCCACTATAACATCAAGACCACTTACCCCCTATGTTGTGGCACCAACTATCACACAGACCCCTCCAATTGCTTCTGCAATCACAGAGGATTCTCCTATTACTGTTATAGTTGATCAAGCACCTATTATCATTACCTGTGCATCTTCACAGAAAAAGAAACATCCATTCAAAGGAAAACCTCATAGATCCATTGATCAAATTGGATCAACATCAAATCAGAACCCTCTCGCTGCTACAGGGGTACGAATACTAGGTTTTACTTTATGCCCAGAACTGCAGGAAACTATCTTCTCCTTTCAAAATGAATGTACTCAATTCATAGTAGAATCATCAGTGCTTCCTGATGATTATGCGCATCCTATGTCTGTTGACGATATCTAGATCATCGCAGACCCCAATATACTAGAATATCCTCTTTGTGTGCTTGAGGAAGAACACCCTATTCCTCCTCTAGCAACGAAGAAGAAAACCACTACTTTCATTTCTACTTTACCCAGGAGAAAAACTAGGTCCACCAGGTCTGACGAAGCTGCAATTGGAAGACAAGATATGGAGCAGGTCATTCCTATTCTTCGTCCACTATTCCCTATGGTTGATGCAGAGACAGTTCCACAAGAATCAACTGTCCACGTCGAGACTGATCCACAAGAACCATTCCTGATGGATACAACTGTTACACAAGAACCAGCTGCTCCACAGAAGATTGTCCCACCAGAGCCAGTAATATTAGAACCAATTGTCCATGTCGAGACTTCTCCACAAGAACCAGTCCTGACAGCCACAACTGTTACACAAGAACTAGCTCCACAACATGCTGAGGATGTGCCACTTGCCCAATTATTTTCCCAAATAGAGAAAAAGATCAAGAATACAAGAAATTCTAGGATCGCTGCACTAATAACATAAAATAATAACCTCAAAGTAGAGTTAAAGACCCTGAAACAGGAAGTGGCAGCTGCTCGACAGAAGAATCCAGAAGGTATAACATTGGACATCCTAGCACTAACAAAAGTTGTTATGGGCAGAGACAAAGAACTCATGTGTTTTGAGTGTGGCAACATTTACTATGAGGCAGGATATGAGGTAGTCAAAGTTCCAGTCGCTACAGGACTAACAAATGTATCAATCAAGACTGAACATGGACTTCCTGCTACACAAAAATCAGTAAAATAGAGGAGATATCAACGTCATAAATCAGTTCCTAGTATACCAGAAGCTTGCAAACAAGAACCTCTGTTTCCTTCACGAGTTTTTACTAGAGCAACTCAAACTGATCCTGTTCTCAAGAGTAAATAAACCCAAATAGATTGCTAACACAACAAGTTTTCTTTTTGACACAACATTCTTCATTACCGACACTTAGAAATTTCTCTTAGCAATTTTTCACTAGAGGAGATACTAATCTACTTCAGCTACAAAGTAAGGTTTGAATGTGTTTTGCATGAGGACATGCAATGTATTCAGTTGGGGGGTATGTTAGGGCCCTAAAATGTTCCTTTTTCACTACACCTTTTGATCATTCAACCTTCTCATTCCTAAGCTAAATGACTATTATAATGAGCACCAAGACCCTTTTTCCCAAGGTATGAACTATTCATCTTGCTTTTATATTTTCATTTACTTAGCATGTTTGATTGATAACGTTCACTTATTTTACCCATGAAATGATTTAACTAATGATCAAAATGTTATAACAACCCACATCGAGAAACTCATTGTTGTTACAGCTATGCACCAATCCGGGAAGCTATTACATGACTTCTGCAATAGATGCCCATCAATCCTGGAATTTGTTACAACAACTGCTATGATAGAAGCTTGTTAATCTTGAAAGTTGTTACAACAGATGAAGTTGTTACACAACTTCTACGACAGAAGCTTGTTAATCTTGGAATCTGTTACAACAGACGCCACCAGTCTTGTTGTGATACGACTGCTGCAACACCTGCTGATTAGAATGCTGGATCACGATGTTGATGAAGGAGAATTCAAGATTTTGTATTAATGATATCTAAGGAACAGCCTGAGAATCAAGGATTCTCAAGACTATTTTGTTTTTGAACACTGAATGACTCTAACTTTAAATAGAAGAGCTTTTGTAATGTAAAGGGTTGTTAGTCTTTTTCCTTGAACTGAAGAAAGTAGCGATTATTGTACACAGACATATTTTTGGAAATTAAATGAAGAAGTGGATTGAATTTCTTTAGCAGACTGTAACCCATCTCTTTGAGTGGATTTAGTGAGAAGGAAAGGGCCCACCTCCCTCATCGCTTCCCCTCTATTTCGAATTCTAGATTTAGTCATTTTTATTGCAAATGGTTTAACTGTTAGATATTTCTGAATACAACTGTTGTTACAGTTTAGTTCCTTCTTGGTAAATGCGCATAAACTTGTCTCATGAGAATTAGAGGTCAGTTGTTGAACATGGCTAGAGAACTTCTTTTCCTTTTTCTGCATTAGGTTAAAATCTTGTTTTGGAGAATTAAAAGTGTGAAGTAGCTTCTTGCAATAAGTAGATTTCCCTTTCGCAATAGTATAGAATTTTTTCCTGCAAAAGTAAATTAGAAAGTTAGATTAAGGTAGGAAATTCGTGGTTTTTGTACACTCATCAGTTTAGATTGCAATTATGATTTTCAGTCTGTAGAACTCCATCTATATCAGCACAATTGTGTTAGCAATAATGTTTGTTTGTTTTGTTAAAAAGGAACTTCCCTACTACAATTAGATTATAAATTCTTTCATAATCTAGCATAGACTGTGCAGAATTATCTTGAAATAACAGACTTCCATAGGTTGACAATTTATATTGAACACTTTGATTTTCCATTCAATTAGACAATTAAAGTGCCCAATAGTATCATGTGAAATTTGGGTGAAAAAACTAAAACCATTCACAAAGAACCTATCTAGAGAAAATCACATAAAACTTGCATGAGAATTGAGAGAGAGAGAGAGAGAGAGAGAGAGAGAGAGAATAATGAGAAAATCTATTAATCACAACATAATGAATGAGTAATACACACACTAATATATAATCGAAGAGAAGAAATGTGTCAATCTCATGGAGTACATGTTCCATAGGAGTGATCTAAAGGATATATGGACACTAACTCACTGTAACGGTAGTCAACTACTAGCTAGTCTCAATTAAATATTTAAGATGAAACAATTTAACTGAGTGATAAGTGTGGAGACCAACAATAGCACATTTGTGCAAAGTAAGTGCATGATCATGTCCTAAAATCCAGGAAATAGATGCATGAGTGGTCTTCCACTAGTTAACTGAGGTCAATTGAGTCTGAACGAAATTCCTAATTGAAGTGATAATGTTTCCTTTTTTATAGGAAGAACCCTAATTTTTAGGAACACCCTATTTTGTAGGGGAATATTCTCAAATAAAACTTAGAAAAAGTGAGTGCGTAAGTGGGTAATATCTCCAACAATGTACCCTTATTATTTGTGTCCATAAACCCCCCTTGAAGGGACACCTCACTTGAGTTGTGTATAAATACATAAATCCTTTGTATCATCTCATGATATTAATTCTTTATCCTACATACACTATATATTGTGTTTCTCTTGTTAATGGATTCATTTTTTCTTCTATTTATGATGTGCTTCTATTTCATGTTGATTTAGGGTTTCTTGGTGGTTCCAATTAATCCTTCTCTCTCTCTTGTGATTTTATCATACTAGCTTGTATTATATACAAAATAAAAAATAAAAAAACAACAATGCAAAATCAAATATGTTGAAGCAATAGAGCTTGTCAGTTCTTACAATAGACTCACGATTATATATAAAATATTACAACAAAATTGGTGGATATAACCCTTTGCCATATTTTTATGAAAATATTAGCAATAGTTTGCAAAAATGCTATGTATTTCATTATGATAAATTATAATATTTTAGAGAGAACATTGATTTCATATTCCCCCTTTCAATCAAATTTGATAATGTTTTTTTTTAAATTGTTATATTTTTCATTACATTAAACAATTCTTTTTTTTTTCAATTTAAAAAAACTATGCCACTCATGGTTAAAACAAGTTATCAACATACATCTTTCCATGCTATTATTATTATTATGCCAAAAAAAATTATTTGTCTTCAAAACATATGTAAACATTTGGTAAAAGATAACAGATTATTGGTTTCAATGACATCCAAATTAAACTAGCATGCCTTCAAAGCAAGGGAAAGTGGATGCCAAAGTGAATTGAGGTGATTACACGCTTGAACATAGGAGTTTTTTTTTTTGGATTGTCCATAAATAATAAATAAAGGATCCATTGAACATGGTCCATGAATAACTTATTAAAAGGATTTTTTATTGTACTAAGTGACAATGGATGTATGGCGATAGGATACAATGGAGGAGGTTGTGATATATGTTCTTTGCATTCCCATTTGACTACATCTTCCATGCTTTGGTACACAAATTCAATTCCATCACCACCAGTATAATTGATCCAATGCTTGAAATGATTCTCATGCTTTTCTCTCTGTCATTAAATCTTTTGACCTCACACAGCCCAAAGTCTATGTTGTATTTTCTCGCTCTTTCAAGACGTGTTGTTGCAAAATATTTCATTTTCAAGCACCAAGATTTGAATCTCACAAGGTAAATACATTGAAGAGAAAATAATACATGTTATTTCATTCATTGTAGGGTATGTGTTATATTCTTTTCATGTTTGTGGGGGGGTGCATCATATTTGACAATCCCATCACTCATTTTTTTCTATTTAAGCGTTTTTCGCTATTTTTAGCGATTTTTTAAATTAATTCCGAATTAAGGGATTAGGGTACTCAGATATTCCTGAACTCTTACAAGTACTCGAATATTTTTCCTCCATCTACTCAAAATTCCAGGGTCTGAAACTTCCCAGAACAAAAGTTATAGTGAAAATGGCAAACCTTCTTGAATTCTGACCTATTCGGGAGAGAGAAATTGTAAAACATGCCACACAATCAATATTTTATATATGATTCTAAAAATCACACACAAGATACTGTAGAATGTAATATTTTCAATTCAATTGGTCTCAAATAATTTGGATTCTCTATGAATAAGTGATGATTTTTTAACCCGAAACACCTGTTTGAGACTAGTTTCAGGGATAGCTAAAAACCCTATCTTCCATGCAGAGTTTATCTCCAAAAATACAATGAACCATAAGTTGAAATGTTTACCACAGGTACCTAGCTATGTCATCTCAATAGCCTCCAATTTTCATTATCTGAATTATTCTATAAAAACAATTATAGTGAAAATGATAAGATGACCTTTTAAAAACATACCTTATAATACATCATCACAAGACTTCATCTTCTCTTGGAATTTTTCCCTTCTTCACTTCATTTTCCCTCTAAAGTTTGTACCACACTTGTATTAAGATATGACAATATTTAATGATGAAAATGAGGGGTTATTAATGTGCATTTATACCTTTTATAAGTAACTTATTTCCTTAGCTTTAGGGTTTCTTGTTATTTTCTTGGTACACCCACTTTACCCTTTAATTAATGAATTACAACCATTTAGGGGCTTCTTAACCATTATTCAAGTCTTCCAACTTCATTACCTCATAAATCATCAAATGTGAGGAACTATTTGATGTAACACCTACCATTAGAAAAAACATGACGAGGAATATCCATATATGAGTGTGTTACTTGCATTTACAATGTCCTTCATGTCCTTATTTCTCAACCAACTTCGAGATTCATGACCACACCTATGGGTATTATTATATAATTACTCAAAAGAACCCATCACATATGTTGACATAAATGACAACCACTTATGTTGACATCAATTACAACCAACTATCCAACAATATCCCCCTTTGGCATTGATGGAAGCACTCATACTCCAACACTCACACTCCACCTATGACGAATGATACTGATCTTTCTCTTCATGTTTATCTCCCTCTTTGACATCAATTGGAAAGGGTATCTCCCCTTGGGGATTATCCCCCTATCTTCATGATTATAATCTCTCTCTTCTAATATTTTCTCTTTATCTCCCTTTGACATTACGAGTAAAAGGGTAACTCCCCCTGTCTTCATGCTCTCGATATTTAATTCCTAATATCTTTCTTTGACGATTTATATTCCCTTGAATTATCTGCAAGATGTCATGTATATCAATATGGGACTTCCTACATACTCTTCCTTTCCTCTCTTTTGGTTCTTTTTTTCCATTGGTGCTTCCTCTTGTAATTCACTGACATATATAAAAAGAATTCAAAGTTAATTGACTTCATATATTCATATCTTGTGATGTTTACTGCTCATACATCTATGACCACATCATTAAACAATTTTCCTTTAACAATATATTTCCTATTGATGGTTTCTCTTCTCCTCTCTTGATGTTTCTTTCACGTCTTTCCTTCTTGTGACTAACTGATTCCACCTGTCAATATGCTTTCATCCATTGTTATGTATCTGTCTATAACTATCAAAGATCTCATGAATCCATATTTTTCCATTTTCATAAACATTTTCCTGACTCTGTTACTCAATTGCGCACAATGTTGACCCATCTATCACTTTACCATTCTGAATACTTCTTCGAATCGTCTGCAATTGATCATTACATATTACTTCTTTTCAAGTTGTTTACTCAATCTACAAATCAGACTCTACATGTATACAATAATCTATACTGAATATGTCCATGTCTGAATACATGTCTGGAATCATCAATACAATCATGAATCTCTTTCTAAAAAGTGTTCCACTGATATTCTTCGTAACTTTCAGCTGATACTTGAGAGCTTATTCTCAAACAATCAAACTGTCACAAGACATTCTACACTTCTTTCATGAAACCAATCTGAAACTTCATTTCCAAATAATGAAAACACTTCATACTTCTCGAAAGATATTTCTCTGATATGTAGAGATGCTTCTTTGAATCCCCCTCTTCAATATTCATATTTATTGAGAGTCTCCAAGACAGATGGCTCAAAGAGGTGGAGGAAGTTGTCCTAAAGAGAAGTAATATTCTTCTTATATCATTTGAATTCTGGCATCTTCCTCTTCATCATCTTCTTTAATTCTGACATCTTCCACTTTACCTGTAGGTTCATCATGATCTAGTAATCTTATCACATATTCTTGCAAGGGGGATTTTTTCATTTGGATTTGGCCCTTGGGTGGAAAAATGCAAAGAATGGGGTTAAAAACCCACTAAGTGGCTCTTATCCTAGGTCTGTCAGAGTTGATGTGACCATTTGGTGAGTTATGATAAGAGGTGCATAGATCTGGGAGGCTGATATCTACGCGCTCTAGATCGACGATCGTTGGCCATATCAGTGCTTCAACATGTGAGGTCGATAAAAAATGTAGAGTGAGTCAAGAAAAAAATGTGGTTTTGGGAAGTGCTACGTGTCAACCAGAGACACACATCGAGCCCAAAAGCAGGGAAGAATGAAACCACTTTTGGCAGCCCTGATATGCGCATATGTGTATAACGCTCTATCCTGAGTTGACAGGTGGCCACTCCACAACTGTCCCACCATCACCTTTCCTCCACTCCATATTTCTCCTTTGTCGCATATCCCCTTCCCATATTTTTCCACCTGTACCACTTTATTCCATGTCACCTCTGTCCCATTACACCTCAACTCCCTCCTGTGTCACCTAGAGTTTCTCCCCAGCCACCATGTCTCCTCCACCTAACCATCGCACAACTTAGTATCCTTCCCAGAGTGCCAATCGTCCCGCCAGATCCACGTCCATGTCAACGACAACCTAAACATCCCTGCAATCATACAAATCATCTCCAGATGGTAGAACGCAGAGGCTTCCAAATTCCACAGGTGAAATGATGACTTGGGTCTTCCTGGGTCTCGATGAAGTAGTTATTGAGGTTGGTGGTGGCGGTTGAATGTCGTATCCCCCATGAATGAGAGTTAAAATGGTCTGATTGTGGAAGAAGATTGTCAGTAGATAGTATGAAATCACATGCACATAGAGACTGCATGCACAGTCTGATAGAATAGGGTACTGAGGAAGAAGAGTAGTCAAGGTTGCGTCTAGTAGAGGAAAACGTGTGCATAGAAAGCTGCAGGAGTAGTCTGGCTGAAGTGACGAAGTGCTATGGAAACTCGAGGATGCCTCTGTTGAGGATGAAGAACATTTTTTAGTATATAGGTTGGAGTTATATGATTTTTTAAGGGTATTTGGTTGAGCGGAGCTCCCAATTTTTAATTTTATTTTTCCAAAGTTGTTCTCTGGTTATGTAATTGACTTGAGAATTTCATGTTAATATAAGTCATATCCCTTTCCATTTTGTCTATAAAAGTTGTTTAAAACACTCAAGCATGGAGGATCCATTTGAGGATTGTTATACTACTGTAATGGAGGTTTGATTATAGTGGTATCAAGGTTAGTTTTATTCATTTCCATATGTATATGTTCCTTCTCACATTGAATGGTTTGGGCATGGAGGATCTAGTTGAGATGTTGCAGTTGCAGGATGATGAAGGTTTGATCATACTACAGCTGTAACTGTGTCCCTTGTTGATCCATATTTTATGAGAAAAACAAAATGAATACATATTATTAATAGGTTCTTAACACAAAATAACAGAGATACAGTAAAAATGGTTTTCTATTCAATAATGAAATAAGATGAAACTGTAAAATGCAGCGAAAACAAGCTTGCTAGAATGGTGGTGGCTTATCTATGAGAAGAGATGTGACGGCAGCATGCATTCGCAAGAAGAAAATTACAATGAGGCTTTGAAGTCATTTTTACAATAAGAAATAATTCTAAAAACCCTATACTTCCAAAAACCTAACCCTAGGAGATGAAACGCCAAAATTCATGTGGGCCCCATTTGGGTAATTTAGTACATCAACTTCTCGGGGTCGTAACTTTTTCATACGATCTCCGTTTTAGGCGTGTGATAGCTCATTGGAAAGGTATCATCAAGGATATTCATTTTTGGGGATCAATCATGCCTTCGTCTATAATTGAGGATATTGATACCGAAAAACCTTCATTTAGGTCGTCAAAATGGCCCTGGAAGTTAAAACTACTAAAAATAGTAAATTGCCAAAATTGTCAGAAAATTGTTTTGAGCTAGTTGGAAGAGGTGGGTGGCCACTGATATCCATATGGATCAATCCTCCCTCCTTAGGAAGAAATTTTATCCATTGCGTTGAGGTCCCCCATCAGATGAGGAAATTTCTGCTGAATTTGGCCCCGGGTGAGCCACTTGCCTTGGTGCAGGAGCTGCCCTAATTTGACGACTGTATAAAGTTGGATCCTTTGTTGTCGAGTGCCCTTGATCTGTCTGTCCACAATAAGATCATTGGATTCTTTTTGTATGCGTTTGGGGTTTAGCTCTTTTTTTTTCATCTGTTCTGCTACTTCTAAGGTGTCCAATAATGGTGGGAAATAAGGGCGAAGGAGATCCATGTTGAACACTAGGTGCAGGCCAAGGAAAGGAGGAATGTTGAGCTCAAAATCATTATCTCCCATGGCCTTGGTGATAGTGTACGACCCATAATGGAGTGGGAAAAGATTTCGATGGGATCCTGTAAGGCATTGTTTCTGCAAGTGCAACCAAACTTTGTCGCCCACCTGAAACTTATGTGGCACCTGATGTTGATCATGGTGTTGTTTATACTTTTAATTGGACTTTTGTAGGATATCCTGAACCTGTTGGTGGATGTGATGGATCCGCTCAATGAACTAGGTGGATTTTTTTATCTTCATTTGGAGCAGGAGATGAGTCGGTCGAGGTGACCGCAAGGGGAAGTGCAACATCTATGGGACCCAATGGTTGGAATCCCAACCCCACTTG
>SNQJ01S0087796.1:33653-48755 GCA_010110895.2 Picea sitchensis
CACTGGCCCATCGGCTAAATGGTATGTCGAAGAAAAATCGGGGTCCCACGCAACCTTTGAGTCATTGGCCAAAGCATTCTTCAAACAATGGTATAGAACTACTATCTAACTTCAAACAAACCTCAGCCACACACATCGCTGACCACATTCATGAGTGGTGTAGGCGACATAGTTTGTGCAAAGCAGAAACTACCAAGCAACAGTGTCTCGACTGGTTTCTTAGATCACTTTTCTCTCTCCTTGGAAAGGATGTAGCTTCCACCTTCCCTCAATCCGAAGAGGAATCCATTAGTAAGGCCCAACAGTATGACCTCATCTATGCATAGACAGGGTACTTATACAGGGTACTTCCTGATCTTCCAAAACTTGTGCCATTTGGCCAAGACAAACCTGGGATGTCTCACTCAGCAAATGGACTAATCGGTGCCACCACACACCATGGTCCACAACCCCAACCACCACCGATGTATGGCATACCTCAATACCCACCGGCATACGGGGGCACTTCTTATTACCCCCCACCCCCTTATCAACAACCATACCCTGTTGCTATACCTCCACCTATCAGTGGACCACCGCCAACACCTCCCATACACCCACCTCTTCCAACCACCAGTGGTCCTCCCTCAACATCATATTATAGTAATAGAGAAATCACTATGCCTTCCTATGTACCTTATGGCTCGGTACCACCATAGAATCCATACTTCCCATTTCATGGTCCTCCACAACCCATGGCTCCCCCACATCCTCATGCGGGGGTAAATTTTATTCAACCCTCTGCTACTCAACAATACCAAAGTTTTGAACAGTTGAATACAGCCAAACCAACTCATCCATCGAACAATACCAAGAAGAAGGGATGGAACAAGAATAACAACAACCCAGGTCAAGGTGGGAATCAACCCCCATAGCACCAACCAACTGGGGGAAACCAGAACCAAGGGAACCAAAACCCCCAAGGGGGCAATAATAATAAACGCCAAGGGATAAATAATGTTAAAACCATCTTCCCTTGTGCCCTTTGTGGTGAGTTCAGCCATTACACTCATCATTTCCCCCAGATCACTGATTTCAAATAGTTGAAAGATTCTGGTAGTCTTCCCCATTCTCCTTCACAACCTGCCCCTCAGCAGGCACCACAACAATACGTGCAACAACCCCCTCCCGCCATGCTACAAAATCCTATCCCACATCAAGGTGTGATAAACACCCAACAGGACACATAAAATCCCCCACCTCAGGGGGGACAATACCTCAACCCCAACAATCCAGCAGATCATACGATTCTCCTCACCAGTGAGGAAGAAATCCTTCTGCAAACGCGTAGTCGTCAGTATCATACACCCCTTGAGTCTCCTTCCATCCCTCCAGAAACAAACCCTCCACCGTCAGGACCCCCGTTGGTGATCCCTCGCCCTTCCACCAAAACACCACTTCGCATCCCTCACATCCCATTATGCAGGAATGTCCACAACCCACAGGCTAGGGCAGCTCATAACTATAGTTTGGTAGATGACTTAGCACAATCCCCGGTTGCCATGTCATTCTTGAAAGTTCTCCAGACTTGTCCTACTCAGCGGAAATAACTACTTTCTGCCTTGGGGGCAGTCGACCCTACAGATACCTGACTCATCAACTTTGATCTTGATAGCGAAGAACCTCATCTTCCCGCCTTGATCACTTTTCAAATACCAGTAGAAATATGGAACATCACAGTTCATCGGTGTATCATCGATGAAGGTGCATCTACATGCATTATGTCCAAAACGGTATGGTAGAAACTTGGTTCCCCGGAACTCATACCCTCTGCCATCACATTACGAGCTTATGACGGATGACCATCCTCTCCTGAAGGGCTCTTCCAAAATGTCCCCGTCGAACTCGGGGGAAAGACTATTCTCATCGATATCGAAGTTATCGATGCCCCTCTTGATTATAATATCTTGTTCGGTCGTAGCTACATGTATGCTATGAAGGAAGTGGCATCTTTCGTCTTTCGGACAATGATGTTCCCCCATAATGGGAAGATCATGACCATTAACCAAGTATCACATTATGAGCCTAACCCATCTGCCAACATCGATAACATTCTTCCTTTCATCCACACAAACAAAGATGCATATCCACTCATCGAGATGGGTCCTGGGATTTTTAAAGATCCATCCTTGTTAGGGACGTACCATGGAGCACCACCACTCCTTTATCCTACTAATCAAGTATGCATCATATCATCTAATGGAACTCATGTAGAGGATACCCCTCCTCCTACAGAGGCTTCTGTCATATCTGACGTCCCAGTCATCATAGAAACCCCTCCTCAAAACCCCCCTGGACACTCATCGACCCCACCAGTCCACGATTCCACCTCTCCCCAAGGACATAGTCCAGTTTGGGAGACAGTTCCCCAACCCCTCACTCAAATTCCCTTCTTTTATCCTCCACCCGATATAGAAGCTTTTTAGGTAGCTGCAACGCTCACACTACCTAATATGGTGTTAGCAATCCTAGTGTGGTATTTATACCCACCTGAGATGGTACCTAGACCATCCCTTCCCCCACAGGAAGGAATCCCCATGATGATTCCCATCCTTACCCCCACCACCCCCCCACTCACTAACCCCCCTACTACAATTGGGGCCAGAAGAAAGAAGAAGGAGCCCACCACTCCACTTCCTCCACGCATCCCACCACCTTGCACACTATGTGAGAAAGAGGACCACCAAACCAAAAACTGTCCATCACTACCTAAATTACGGAATTTGATCCCTCCCAATCAAACTCCCACAACACCCACCACTAATGCTAGTCCCACCACTACCACCCACCCTTCCAGTAGTAAAGGGTTGAGGACCAAATACGCTTGTGCTATATGTTTAGAGTATGGCCATTACACCCATCATTTCCCAGCACTGCCACACTTTCGGCAGACATTAGCCACTGTATGCCAGAATTTCCAGAACAACCCCAGCCCCGCTACGTCCTCGTCGATAAATATCACTGACATCCGCTATGTCACCACTTTAGTCAATGAATGTATGAGACGCCCTTGCTCTCTCTGTGATTCGTTAGCTCATTTCACATACCAATGTCCTATGATCCTCGAATATAGGAAACGTCAATTGGCCCTGCTTCACCGACCCACAGAGGTGATAATTGATATTACCTCATCACTAGAGGATCTTCATGTCATTTCTCCTGAGCCTTAGGCACTCCCAACACATCCATGGTTCTTAGATGACGTTTCTGAGGATTTACCCCATAATCCCCCCAACTCTCCTGCTCATTCCCCTACAGACACTCTCCACCCAACCACTACAGGTACCCCTCAGTACTTCAATATATGGTTTATGTCGAGTGAACCCTCACCATCTCCTAACCATGTTCCCCTTGTTTCTTCACCAGGGGGCAACCACACAACCACTGTCACCGAGATCACTCCTCATGACCCCTTGTATTCCCGTCAATTCCAATGCGACGAAGAGATACTCGAAGAGTTAAATCACCAGGACTCTCCCTGGGATGCACTACACCATCGCACACTCTTCTCTCCACAGGAAGCCTCCATGCCTCCTAACCAAAACCCCATTTACGCGGTCGAAACCAAGGATTTTATCCCATCAGGGCCTATCGATTGGTTTAATAATCCCATTCCTGCTCCTGATGCGTTTGAATATGGCAACATGGCCAACATTTCCCCCACCATCAAAATCGACATTTCCATTAAAAATGGCATCGTCGAACCATTGGAGCTACTTGCACTCCTCAGGAAATCGCCGCATATAAAGCCCTCTTCCAGGAATATAGGGATATTTTCACCTGGTCATACACGGAAATGCCTGGCCTCGATCCCTCTATTGTCGAACATCACATCGACACTTAGCCCAACATCACACCAGTTCACCAAAAAAAACGACCGCTACACCCATCCAAAGCCGCGGCTATCAAAGACGAAATTAAAAAATTATGCGCTGCCGGGTTTATTTACCCCATCGCTTATACCTCATGGGTTTCCAACCCTGTACCCGTCAACAAAAAATAGGGGACTATCCACGTTTGCACAGAATTTCGCGATATCAAAAACGCATGTCATAAAGACAACTTTCCAACGCCTTTCATCGATCAAATTATCGACGACTGCGCTGGCCACGAGGCTCTCTCCTTTATGGACGGATTCTCTGGCTATAACCAAATTCAAATTCACCCATCCGATCAGTATAAAATCACATTTACTACCCCATGGGGTACTTTTGCATATCGTGTCATACCTTTCGGCTTAAATAATGCCGGCGCAACTTTTCAGCGGGAGATGACATACATCTTTCACGATCTGGCTAATATCATCCTCGCCTACTTGGACGACCTCACAGCTCGATCCAAGAAACACACCCAGCATATTGATGATTTACGAATCATCTTTCAACGGTGTCGTCAGTACAACATCTGCTTGAATCCTCTCAAGTGTGTGTTCTGTGTCAACACAGGGTGCCTCCTTGGTTTTATTGTTTCCCAAAGCAGTATTACCGTAGACCCCCTCAAAGTCCAAGCTATCACCAAAATTCCACCTCCCCAGAATTTACGGCAACTTCAGAGTCTACAGGGAAAAGCTAACTTTCTTAGACGCTTTGTCCCAGATTACACCGTATGCGCACATGGTTTCCTTTTCTTACTACATTACGACATCCCATTTCACTGGGACGGCCACGCCCAACAAGCATTTGACGATATTAAAACAACGATTTCAAATGCACCTTTAATTAGTGCACCTGACTATAATCGCGACTATATCCTCTATGTATCAGCATCAGCTGTATCAGTAGTCAGCATCCTCGTCCAGCTTGGAGATGACAATTGTGAACATGTCATTTATTACGTTAGTAAAAACCTATCAGGGCCACCCTTGAAGAATAAACACGAATAAAAAATTTCTCTTGCAGTTGTCCTAGCAGTCCAGAAGCTGCGCCATTACATTCTACTTCACACCACAAAGGTCATCACAAATTCCAACCCTATGCAGTACTTGCTCAGCCGCCGAAAAGTTAACAACAAATTCACTCGATGGATCATTATCCTTTAGGAGTATGACCTCGAGTTCTCAACACCTAAGAGTAAGAAGGCCCTCGTTCTCGCCGAACTTGTCATGGCCCTCCCCTCTGACACCACCAGCACCCCCGTCAACACCAACTTTCCAGATGAACATCTCTTTTACATTAATTTGGATGATCCTTGGTACGGTGACCTCCTCGTCTACCTCCGAACTCAAAATTTCGGTAACCACCTTTCATGAGATGATCATCGATGTATTCTCCATCAGGCCCCCCGCTACCTTCTCATAGGAGACATCCTATACTAACGGGGCGTCGACACCATTCTTCGTTGATGCCTGACTATTGACGAGGTCGATAGAGTCCTAAACGACTGCCACAACGACGCATGTGGGGGCCATCTTTTGGGTATATCCACTGCTCAAAATATTATCCGAGCCAGTTACTTTTGGCCCACCTTGTTTCATGATTTCATTCATGCCGTGAAACGATGTGAGCAATGTCAGCTCTATGCCAACAAAGCCCGAGCTCCCCCCGCTCTTCTTCACCCTATCATAACTGCCAGCCCTTTTTGTAAATGGGGCATCAAATTTATGACTTGTAATCCCCCCTCCAGCAATGGCCACAAATACATCGTTGTTGCCATTGATTGCTTCACCAAATGGGCCAAATCTATGCCCACTTTCAACAACACCGCTGACACTATAGTGCATTTTTTACTTAACCATGTCATATCCCTCTTTGGAGTACCCCTCCAACTTGTTTCAGATCATGGAAAACACTTTGAGAATGAGATATTTGTCAAACTCTCATCTTGGTTAGGATTCTCTCATGAGTTTTCTTCACCATACTATCCTCAGTCTAATGGATAGGTCGAGGCAGTTAACAAAGTCCTCAAAACCATGTTACAGTGCATAGTTAATAAACATAAAACCAATTGGCATCATATGTTATTTTCTGCACTATGGGCTTATCGAATGGTTGTGAAAACTGCGACCGGTTTCACACTGTTCCATTTAGTCCATGGGGTCTAGGCAAATCTTCCCATCGAGTGCGAAATTCCCACCTTACGCACCGCAAATGAGCTATTACCTAACACTGCTCCAATGGAGCAGCGCTTGCTGAACTTGGAGTCTCTGGATGAAGATCGTCGATCTTCCTTACAGAACAACGAGGCAGCTAAAAAATGATCCAAGGCTACCTTTGATCACCATGTCAACCTTAGATCATTCTACGAAGGCGACCTCATCTTGGCTTATGATATCGCTCATGATACCTTTGGCCACGACAAATTTGAATCACTTTGGCATGGCCCTTACATTATCCAAAATTTCCTCACCAAAGGCACATACATCTTGGCCTCCCCTGAAGGCCTCTCTCTCAAGGAACCCGTCAATGGGTTGTATCTCAAGAAATTTTATGCTTTAAAGTAGTCATTCTACTTTAGGTTATTTCTTTTCCTAGCGTTTTTAATCTTTTTCTCCTCCCCTCTCGTCTAAACTATCCTTTGTGCTATTGACAGATGCTTCCTCCACCAACCTATCACATCAAGCTACACATACATAAACATATCACAAAACCTGTCACAACATATATATAGAATGGACGTAATCAACTCATCAGAAAAAAACACGTAGACAATATAAGGATCTCAAAAATGTATACTCATGTATATATAAAGGCCCATCAGGCCATCCAAATGTTTACATACAAAAATACATGTATCCGCAGGCCAATGCAGCAGCTCGGTACAAAAATGGGCTCACCAGCCTATATACAACAAAACAAAAAGATATACATCATGCACCACTCATGGTGCCTCTATCGCGCCACCACCTGATCCTCCCTTAGGCGGCGGCGGCCCACCACCACCTGCCTCAGGCAGTGGTGGTCCACCCCCTACAGGACCCTCCTACCCCGGCGAAAGACGTCCACTCGTCATAGCAGCAACCACTTCTTCTCGTCGCACTATGGACCGCCATGGTGGTGGTACCCCCACACACTGCTCCAGGAGACTCTCGTCTTGGATGCGCGACCACATGCCCTCCGACACATCCTATAAAACCGTCTCTAGACGACGGCGTATATCATCAAAATCCACTCTGATCGCCGCCGGAGGAGTGTGTGATGGCCCCGCACCAGGGTCATCAAACCGACGCCTCCTCACTGCCCTCTCTGGCTTAGCTGGTCACCCCATGGCATCCTCCCGCTGATGTCTCTCTCCCCACGATAGTCTCTCCGGCTCCCGACTAGCCGACACTCGCTGCAACTCTACCTCGCTCCCGTGAGGTGCCACATCTGCACATACAAACAAACAATAGATCGTATCAATATCTATATCATAAACATATGGATGGCTATCTCAAAAAATATGCAACCATACATATATACATCATCAATCAAACATACCTCGATGATCAAAAACCTCCCCGGGAGGTAGCACCATATCCGGATCATCCCGGAAGTCCACCCCGGCATAAGGGTACCGCAAAATCACTTGCGGCATCTACCGCCATACTTGCACTGCCTTTGCCGAAAAGAAGTGTCCCCCTTCGCCACCACCATGGCGAAGAAATACAGTCGACCACCACCTCAACTGCGGCTCTCGTGCCCCAGGCACACTCAATAGGATCCTTGGGCTCAACATCGACACCCTCTCTAGAAACCAGGCCACTAGGATGGACCCGAAAGCAAACTCCCCTGCACCAGTAGATCGACAGTGGTCCAACTGCGCCACCATCCATGCATGCAACATCAGCCCCCAAGCGAAATGCTCGTCAGCCAAAACTCTCTCTAGCACCAGAAGCTGGCCACCACTAACTCGCTGGGTCGCCAGTGACCCATATACCCACACAATCATCGCTTCTATACAACGATGCACCAGGGAATCTATCGTCGATATACTCACCACCGTCCCAGACATAAAGTTCTGACCTGAACAATATCTCCAGCCAATATCAGCGAGCAAAGTACTCCTAGGCAGCACCGGCTCCGCCGGTAGGGGCGTTCCCCGAAAGGGGAGCCCAGTCAAGAAATATACATCCTCCACCATAGTGAAGGGGATCTACTCTCCTCACATGAGGAAACAGTGCAGCTCTGGACTCCACATCTGGATCAGGAAATGTAACAGATACTCCTGTGCCTGTATCAATGGGCACTCAAAGAACTTTAGCAACCCACAGGTTGCCAAAGTCGCACGCACACCGGGCTCCTCAATGGCCATGGCGTCTCACAACTAAGCCTAGTCTCTCTCTCGCCACCCCACTGGCATCGTCACCACCGTCCACCTGCAGACAACATAGAGCCCTATATCAGCTCAAGAAACCATCCACAACATCCAAAAGACTCATTTTTATACACCCCAACCTTGGCTCCTAGATGCGGTTTCGTTACCCACAGGCACGCACACATGCGCACCTGTCCACTACACAGGTGCACACGCATGTGTACCTGTTCACTACATAGGTGCGCATTAGTGCGCACTTGTTTGTTTCACAGGCACGCCCCTATGCGTGCTTGTTCACCATATAGGCATGCAGAGGTGCACGCCTGTTCAACCCACAGACGCGTACTGGTGAATGCTTGTTCAACTCACAGGCACGCCCTTCGATCACGCCTTAAACTCTCTCTACCGTGCCCCCATGCACGTATATCCAATGTACAGGTGCCCACTTATGCGTGCCTCTCACCGGATCGCCCATGCATGTGGGGCCCATATCCCCTAAATGTCTCTGTACGGCCCCCCGTACAGCCCCTGCCCAAAAAATGAAATCCTATTTCTATGCAGGATGATCAAACTACTAACCTGACACTAGCTAATCACCACTCAGATGCCTCGGCCTCCCTGAATCTCCAAATCTCCTCTGAAAACTGCTTGTCCAGTCACTATTGCAGCAGGTACAAATGAGGTGGCAATGTGGGCCCTACAGCTATATATAGGCCTTTGGCCAAACTTCCACTCACCATTCCGGGAGCCCACAGTGTCCATTTTTCAATCCATCTTCAGCCACAGGATCAACATCTCATCACCTACATCACAACAGTCCCTAGGTCGCTTTTCATCCTGCGCCCCCGGGACGCCTTTTTTTTTTTTCATACCATGGTCAGGTATGCATGCGCATAGTCACACTCATCAAATACATGCTCATATCTTTGATTATCTTCAGATATTGTTCACTTTGGGTATTTGGTTTCCATGTGTGCAGGTACTTGATCATCATCCATCGACACAACCCATTCAGGTATATACTCAGCACTAGCATGTAGTCTTTCCCATTGTATCGCATTTACATTTCCAGTCACACCCTTTGATATTGGCCTCTAGGATCCCCATTCCCGGCTCTGCAGTACCCATGCCTCCATTTGCATCTTCGGTACTATTACCCAGTAGCATTCTTACCCACATGAGTTGTCCCATTCATAGCACCTTTTTCTACTTTTTGACACTCATGTTTTTCATTACCCTTTAGGGATGGTAGTCCCGATAGTCTTTCATCATGTTGCGAATTAGCCACATACTCCTTCTCCTCATTTTGGTAGCTTTCCCACATGGACTCCCAGATTATCTCTTTATGGTTCTATTTTTCTTAACCTGCACCTCCATAGTATCATGAACCCTCCATTTCATCCACAATCAGTTTGCCCATCTGCGAACCTACCTTCATTTCACCTACCTCATACAGAAACTCACCAATGGGCCCCCCACCCTTCATCAGTTTTCCAAGCACATTATGCCCTACGTGGGCCACCCATATCAAACTGGGGCACCCGTTTCTATATTTGTACATTTCTCCCCAATTATTCGTTATTTATTGTACAAACGCCTTTATTTCCAGTCATTACATTATCTTTTTTGTCGTCACCTTTGGCGACCTGTTTCCCTCCTTTTGGCCAAACAAAACCCATGTCACCTTTGGTTGGAGCATTACTTATCATCTACCCTTACCGAAATCATCCATATCTTCAGAGTACCCCACAGGTCACTTACCTCTACCCTCTAAATTTGTTCACTTTATCCCGCCTCTGGCACAACTTATCACCGGTCTTATCGTCCCCCTGACACTCGACCTTGTTACACGGTTGCGACCACTTTTTATCTCATACGTCCTCCAACCAAGGGTAGTCTTGATTCTTCCCACTTCTTGACTTTGTCCATGTACCTCTGCCACTTCCTCACCTTAGTAGATTTCACGAAGCCCTTTGCTTCTGGGAGTCGCGTTCCCCTTTCGTCGACATCAACACAATTTTCTGGAAGGGCGACAGTATCTTGATTCTCATTCTCCACTCAATGAGAGATCTCGGATGGAACAGGGTGAAACACCATTGCTCCCTACTATCGTTGACCCCCATAACATTCTACGCCAACACTTTCTCATGTTACGATGGTTCTTACTTTGCAACTATTGCAGTTAGTTCTTTTATTTTCCGAAGACCTCTGAACTTGGCAGGGCTATCAATGCCCACATCATCGCTGCTACTTATTATCGCGATCAATGCCTACTATTCCGAGCATGTTCCTTTGTAGAATTGTCTTCTTCCTCTATCACAACCGCCCCCAAGGGCATTGCAGTTGTCTACACCAACACTTCAGTCATCTTTTTTCAGAGTTACATGACACGAGCATGGGGCATGCCCGCCTTGTTTGTACACAGTTTTCTATTTTCACACACTACATAGAAGGTCGGGTCCTACCAGTTCCTTTTTTCCTCCAATGGATCACTCTAAACAATCCCACTATTGCTCTATCTTACAACAAAATTCTCATTAGAAGAAACATTGATGGATTTCGGCTATACGTATGCTCCTAACCTCATCCATCAGGGGGCATCTGTTATCACTAAAATTTCATCCGCACATGGTTGCAAGAACTCAACATCGTCAAACAGTAATGAATTCATTCATGGACTTGAATTAATACCACATCATTCAAAAAAGGTCAAAAACTATACAAAGTAGTGAAAAATTGAAGAGCACTTTACAGACATTGGGCGCGCGTGCACATGCGTGGAACAAGAATGTAGAAATCGTGCACAGGCACACGATGCGCGACTCTTAGCGCAAAAATCCACACACCTACTAAACGACGCATTTATGAAAGTGGTCGGCCTCCCAACCACTTATTGTTCAGCTCCCAAGCCAATTTGACCCTCAAATCTAGGCTGGATCTGACTGGTGGGATGGTCAAAGACCTAATAATTCCCTAAATGGCCTCTTTTCACACTACAAAGCAGTTACACAATAACCCAATGCAATGCTATAAAAATCCATGAATGCACCTCATTTTCTCAAGGAATTCAAAGTAATGTTATGTTGCCTATATTGTTTTAAGGACTCCATCCTTGACAAGATCACTTTGGCACCATTACATTGGACAATCCATCTCACCATTGAGTGGATTTGTAAGGATTTCTTTCATCACCATTTTCCATTTTCTTTGTTGTAAGAAGAGCTAGCTAGTGAGGATCCAAGAGCCTTCCCTTGGAGGAAGAAGGGGCTCATAGTCCCCTTTCTTCTTTGTGCTTTGTTTTAATCAATAGATCAGCCTCAAACATTGGTGACATGGGTCTTTTTGTTCTTGTTATCTCTATGTCCCTATGCTTATGATTTTAGTTCTTATTGCATCTATTAGTTTAATCCTTAATTATAGTTTTGTTTTTCTTTCTCTAACTCTTTTCTCTACAACTGTCCTGCTCAGCAGATCCAACTGAGCTTGCAAGCACCTCTTATTTTCTCACCAAGGTGACGAAAGAGATGCAACAGTGGTGGAAAAGTCAGGTTTTGTCTCAAAGAGTTGGGGCCATCCAGATGTCTCATGGCCACAAGAGTCTAGCACCGTGGTGAGTGTCGTGACTGGCAGTCTACTGAGGCAATCAATGACATGATTGGTGCTTCCTGTTTTATACTTGATGTTGAGGTGGAATTTCTGCAAGTATGTGGACCAATTTTTATGGTGGTCATTCTGCATTTTTCCTTGTGTCTACATGAACTATAGTGGCTTATGATCAGTGTGGATGATTGTCTCCTTCCCAAGAATGTAATGTCTCCATTGGCGGCATGCTTGCACAATGGAGTACATTTATTTGTCATAAGTAGGGTACTTATGGAAAGTATTTGACAGTGTATCACTATGATAGGCCATGGGGTGGTCATGTTGAGTGAGAACTATGCCCACAGCATAGTCTAAAGCATCTGTCTTGATCTCAAAGGGATGTTGCAGGTTTGGTAGTGAAAATACTGGGTTTGAGTACAAGAACTGCATTAAATCATTGAACACTTGTTGTTGGGACCGACCCCACACAAATTTCACCTTACCACCACCCCTGTTTATTTATCTTAAGGCCCATGCAATATGGGAGAATCCCAACATGAACCTACGCTAGAAATTGGCAAGGCCCAATAAGCTCTGAAGCTCAATGAGTGTTGTTGGGGCTGGCCAGTCACGGATGACTTGGAACTTGGATGGATCCACATGTATGCCATGTTGATCAATGATGTAGCCCAGGTAATGGACCCTGTCCATGCCAAAGGAGCATTTTTCCAAGTTGGCGTATATCTTGTGCTACCGCAGGGTGTGCAGAACCTATTGAATATGCTGCAATTGTTCGACCCAAGTCTTGCTGTAAATTAGAATTTCATCTAGATACACCACTACAAAAGTATTGGTGAATGGTCATAGGATATCATCCATCATCCTCATGAAATTGGATGGATAATTTTTCAAACCAAAGGGCATTACCAACCATTCAAAAAGGCCTTCCTTTGACTTGAAGGTGGTCTTCCATACATCTGTTTGTTCTATCGGGACCTAGTGGTAGGCAAACTTCAGATGAATCTTACTAAAGTATTTTTCCCTTGTGAGTTGATCAAGGAGGTCATCGATTCAGGGAATCAGGTACCTGTTTCTGACTGTGATTTTTTTTAGAGCCCAGTAATCAATACATAGTCATCAGGTTCCATCTTTCTTCTATACCAGCACGATTGGGCTCCCATAAGGTGATGAGCTGGGGCAGATGTTCCCTTTTTGGAGTAGTTCTTGGATCTGTCGCTTGATCTCCTCATTCTATAACAAAGAGAGATGATAGACTGGCCCATTGGGCAGTGGTGTGTCAAGGGTCATATCGATGGGGTTCTTGACCTGGCAGTGCAGAGGTACCCCTGTAGGTGAGGAGAAGATATCCTAGTATTCTTCCATGACCTTATCTACTTGCTTCTGCTGTGTGGAGAGGTCGGTCACAGAGACCCTGGATGTGGCTGTGATATTTCACTTATTCTGAGAGTGAATCACTAAGAAGACAAACTTCCCCATCTGAAAGATGACCTTCCTGCATTGCTTAGCAGAGATCAAGGAAATAGCACTAGGTGGGATTGCCTTGGGTATCCTGTACAATTTCCTGTTCAAGGTAATAATAATACTATGAGGCCTAAACTCATATACAGCATGATGTTTCCATAAATAAGGTTGGCCCAAAATAACATCACAAACTTCGAGAGGAGAAACATCACACAATACCTCATCTTTGAAGGGCTTGATGATGTATGACAGTCGGAACTGTTGGTTGATGCGGAGATCGCTTCCTTGGTGGAGCCATCCAATGGTGTAGGGTTGTGGGTGTAGCATTGTTGGCAAGGCTAGCCACTTGAAGACATCTGCTGAGATGAGGTTCTTCTGTCTACCACTATCAATGTTGAAGTGCAGTGGGGTGCCTTTTACCCACATCTGTGAATGGAAGAGGCACTCTCCTTCTTCTGGCTCGTCTAGTTCACCAGGAAGGAGCTTGGTGGTAGCAACGGTGGCACTCGGTTCCATGTTAATGATCCATATTCCCCTTTCTAGTTCTGGCTCAGAGTCAGAATCCGCATCTGATTCAGAGGATTTCACTTCGGCCACTAGTGACTGCTTTGAGCGGTAGTCAACAGTGTTATGCCAAGGGCTCTTATGGAAGTCACACCACTTCCCTGTATCTTTCTTTGTCTTTTCGGTGTCTTTCTTTGCTTGTGGCTTGGACTGGTTGTCCTGATACTATCCATATTTTCTCTGTCCTTTGTTCGATGGGTTGGGGTCGCCCTTTCCTGGATTTTGTTGTGAGGGGTTCCCAGGCCCAAATTGCCGTGTCTTTTGTTTGAGCTTATGCTCTATTTTGATGGTGTATCGGTAGGCCGAGCCCAATGATGAGATGCCCAGAAATTCCATTTCGGTCTGGATGTGTCTATGCAGAGCACCATGATACTTGAGCACCAGATGTCGCTCTGAATATTTGATACCCAACTTGGTGCACAAGGTATGGAAGATATTTGTGAAATCTGGCACTGCTTGGTCTCTTGCTTGCCGCATTGTGGTCCATTTGGTATACAGGTTTCCATAACTTCTAAAAGGGTAGTATTGTTCCTTAATAGCATTCCTGAAGGATTCCTAGGTGGTCGTGACTAAAAATAGTGAGGTTTCCTCTATTTCCTTTTGCTCACAAAAAGTTTCCCACCAATATTTGACATGGGGAACGACTTTGAGGAGCACAAAAGTAATATTTTCTCTATTCGAAAAGTTATGGACAGAAAAATACCCTTCTAGTAGATTCAACCACTTGTCTACAACATCTACGTCTATCTAACCTTCAAATATAGGAATATATAAGTTTATTTGTACCTTGAAGGGGGCAACGCCTCCGTTCGAAGAAGATGTGTTTCCTGTTGGTAGCCGCAGAAGGATTTGTGTGAAACTATCCATCATCTCGTTCCTCTTTTGCGTGAGGGATTCCTCAATCAACAGTTTGAAAGGATTTATTTTCCTGTCATCTTTATTTTCACCTGCCATGGGAGGTCACTTGGGCATGCGAGAGCTTCTGTCCTCAAGAGAAACAAGCTCAAGACCCAACTCTTTGTACTCTGACCTCGTTGGGGACATGCATTAAGACGACAAGGATGTAAGTTTTAAACCTGCGAAGTAAAGCAATGCATATAGATTCTTAAGCAATACAGAAATTAATCAATGGCTCATACACAGAGTACACAGAGATTTTTACCGGAAACCCTCAACCGGGAAAACCTTTCTTATTTTCATTAT
>SNQJ01S0087797.1:3230-19556 GCA_010110895.2 Picea sitchensis
CCAAAAGTCATGTGGGCCCCGTTTGGGTAAGTTAGTACATCAACTTCCTGGGGTCGTAACTTTTGCATACGATCTTCGTTTTAGGCGTGTGATATCCTGTTGGAAAGGTATCGTCGAGTATATTAATTTGGGGGGATCAATCATTCCTTATGATATTATTAAGAATATCGATCCTGAAAAACCTTCATTTAGGCCCTCAAAATGGCCCCGGAAGTTAAAACTGCTAAAAATAGTAAATTGCCAAAATTGTCAGAAAACTGTTTTGAGCTAGTTGGAAAAGGTGAGTGGACACCGATATCCATATGGATTAGTGCTATACCTTGAACTATCACCAATGTTCATTGAAAACTGAAGTTTGCACACCGCTCTCACTTGGAAGTCGAACGCTGGATATACTGCTAACATATAACTGAAAACTTTATTTGGAGGCCCAAACTTGAAAATGATTGATCCACAAGATTATTCACACCTGCCTACCCTAACTTCTGAAATGAACTTCCAGTCAAGTGAAATCAAAATTCTAATGAAACCATGCCAACATTTTATCCACTGCTTGTTTACTTTGCACATGCTTGCTCCAAAGCATGTTTACTGATAACCCATTCGAGAAGTTATATATGAATTCAAATCTTAGAATTTCAAAAATATTAGGAATTTTTACTGTTTCTAACAAAACTACAAATGGATATTCTAACACATGCATAAAACAACAAGCATGTTTCACTTCTTCCACTGCATTCTTACTTTAATGTGATTTACCCTATTGATTTCCACCAAGAGGCTGAAAAAATTGCCAAGACTTCTGGAAATAACAGTCTTCTGAATCAGAAGACATTGTTGGCTGAAATGAAAACCCTGGTAGAAAGAAATCCATATCTAATACTGACGTTGATTGGCCATCATCTTCATCTCTAATCTTACAACCCATCATAAGTTGTAAATTCTGATTGTTAAAACTCTCCATATAACATGCCACAGGGTCATGACACATATGATAAAATATTTCTTTTCGATGAACCAAAATAGAAGGACATGCAATCTTCACAAGCTTTAGTTTTCTTTTCTCTTCTTCTTTAGTCTTAAAACCACAATCTTCAAAGGAATGAAGTAAAACAACTGCTTCTTTATGATCTTTCTGCATTTTTGATTGAATCATGACATATACTGTTTTATTGTCTCCCTAAAACTCTATGTCATCTGTTTGTTCATTTCTCAAGGTCTCCATAGATGGGGTCTCAGAGCCTTCATACACCTCCAAGCCATTTAGAATTTGAACAACTACATCATTCATAGGGGGAGCAAGACAACTTTGAAACACTTTGTTTTGATGGAAATCTAGTTGAATATCTTCATAAATTTCAGAAGAAGGCAAACGACTTTGAACAACAACACTTTTACCAGCTTTCTTTGTTTGCTCGTGATTGGCTCTTAACAATTCAAAGGAAGAGAAACATAATGGAAGATAGCTTTCATTTGCAAGTCTATTTCTTTCTTCAGATTCAACATCATGCCTGGAGGGTTTCTGATCCGAAACATTATTAACATTTTGTTTGAACAATTTGAAAGAAGAAAAACATAATGGCAAGGTTCTTACACCTGATTCAAAAATTTCTTCATTTTCTTCATTGCTATCATATGCACTTTTTTCAATTTCTTTGGATTGTTGAACACACTCATTTTCAAATTTATCTTTGACCAATGACTGCAATTTTGAACTGACAAGACCTTCTATATAACAAGTAAAAGAGTCATCAAACACATGGGTTGCCGCAATTTCTTGTCAATTTGTTCCAGTGAATTAGTGTGATTTTTCATCAACACACACTCCTTTGATTCAATTATGATCTTAGGATTTTCTTTCAACAATTTAAATGAGGAAAACCATAAAGTTAAAGAATTTCCTGCAGCTGTTTCAATGCTTTCTTTTTTGTAACTGTGATATGTAGGCTGATTGCTCTCATTACCCTACTAAAAAGGAACATTTTCTGATAGAGAACATGAAGTTGGTTGTTCTAGGAAGTCAACATCATAATCATCATCATATTCATCATATGTAGGCAAATCAACAAGATCTGCAATGTCATCTAACAAGAAAAATCTTGGGACATCAACTTGTTCCTCAACAAGCTAATTTGCAAACTCATCTTCTTGACTATCTACAAATGAATAAATGAAACAACTAGCTCCATGATTATCATGGGGTGGATCATAAGCTACATAAGTTCCTTCCCTTTCAATAAGTGGAATATAATCCTTTGCAAAATCATTAGCATTTAAAACTTCAAGAGGACCTATGATATTATCAATTTTATTCTCAAGATTCCAATCAAAAGTTTTCTGTTCATAGTCACTTTCATGTCTTGGAGCATCTAACCCCTCATTTTGAATATATTCACATGCTTGTATATTGTGTTGAATCTCCTGAGAATCATTAAATATTTGTTGTAAGGTCTTAGGTCTTCTTTCCAGCAGGAGGAAAGACAAATCTGGATGAAGAGTAGTGGCATACTAGAGCATGGAAACAACTTCAGTGGGTTGAATTTCTTTTGGAAAATCGTAATAAATACTGGAAAACCTTCTACTGAATGTAGAAATAGTTTCATTTTTTTTCCTTTTCAAGGCATAGAATTTTGTAAGTTGTAGATCCAGAGATTTCTTCTTTAATACCCCAAAACTTTGAAAAAACACTCTTCAATTCTTCCCATGAGCTAATTGTCTATGGATGCAAATGTTTAAACCATTATTTGGTATCCCCTTTCAAGTATTGAGAGAAGGACCTCATACAAACCTCGTCATGGTCAATATCAAACAAATCTATAAAATGATCAAACTCTTGGATGTGTTTTTGGGCTGTGATGGCATCAGGTTCCCCATCAAACACAGGTAGGTACTTATAGTGATTTGGAGGAAAATCATGAAGGATGTGAGGTAATTTTAAGGGTTTGTATCTATGTTGAGTCTCGGAGGGTGTTGGATCAAGTCCAGGAGGTGAAATATCAGCCTTGGTTTCATGAGGCTCATCAACTTGGTCATGGTTATCACATGGCTCAGATGGGATATTTTGATAAAAATCAGTGATAAACTAAGGAGATATCTATATAAATTTAAGAGGAGGATATACAATTTCAATATTATCATGATCATCATTTGCATGTAGTAGGTGAAGAAAAAATTGTTTAGCATGTTCAGGAAAAGACAAAAGGTAATTAATAACAAAAAATATTATGTCTTGGAAAAAACTCAACTTTGGGTACTTGTTTTCTCCCATGATGTCCTTTCATACCTTTTTCAAGGGATCTCATAATCTAGTGGAGTCTCTGAATCACATTTGAAGCTTGAGTGGAGTCGCCAATAAAATGTTTAGGTTACTGAGTCTCTGGGCAGTGGAGTCGCCATGAATATTTTGAATTTTAGATTCTTGAAAATGGAGTCGCCAGGTGAATGATATACAACCCTTTTGTGTCTGAATACTTTTCACCATCAGTACTCAGATCTGAACTTTGTCATTTCTCCCAGGGAAGGTTTTACCTTCGGTCCTGGGCAACGGCGCCAGAATGTTAGCACTCTGTAAATCTATCTGGATGAAGGACAAATGACAGAGGTAACTATTTCAACCAACTTTAGGTTGGATTCTGACCCTTTCAACTAGAGAGGGCTCTCTCAGGCATATAACTATTTAAAATACTCAAAATATTTGGCAATGCGTGCACATAGGTCAGATTCTGCCATAGTGTAAAATTTAAAGTGGTAGGACAAAACACAAGTGCAGGGCCATTGGGCAATGGGGTCAATTCCTGAAAACATATGTAGAGTTATAAGCTATGTATTCCAAAGGGAGCAGAGGAAAAATAAGTATGATTTTCAGCCAAATAAGTAATATGAGATGGTAGAGGAAAATAAAGGAAGACTACTATCAACAAGAGGCGTCTAATAGATGGCGAATCTCTTGGTATAAGGTTAGAAGAAGAAACATGAAGGATGGCTACCGAAAACAGAGCACCGATCATGGGTGAATTATGAACCAGTAACCAATAAACATATAACAAGTATAATCAATATGAGAAATAACACCAACAGGTTGGATTCTTTCTCTTTCTTAAAGATTATCTCTAGCAAAAAAACACATTTATGATCTTGGTTCATCTGCAAATTTTGTGTGAAATTTTGTTGCCAGTATTTTTACAACATGCCTTTCTTTCTTCTTAATTGATAGTTTTGTCATACTATTCAAATTTCCCGGTTTGTTGAAGGCCGCTGGATATTTCTTCTCCATTTCCTCTGGTTTGCCCAGAAACATGAGCATATTTCTCTCAATTGTACAAGAATTGGATGAATGATTCGATTTGCGGTTATCCCTCTCTGGAATAAAATGTCAATTATCCGAAATAGAGTAATTCCACCTGTGTTTTGAGTAACAGTCGCCATCAAGTATTAATCATGAGCTACTGATGAAAGTCCTTACAGGGATAACTACTTATCACGTTCGACCATCGATTTCCAATGATGAGTCTTTAAATTGGTTATTTGGTGGTACTTACTTGGCATCGCATGGACAAATGGTGACCAAACAAGTTTCTAGAGATGATTTGACTGGCCACCAATTTTCCTTTCCACATGTGACCCTTGGATTTAACACATTTAATGATATTTGACATGTGATTTCGGGGTGTGATTGAGTGGTTTCAAGCTCACCCGCATTTCCCCCCGAAATGCATCCGGTGGTGCCACGTGATCTCGAGACGAAACCATGGTATTCTTATCAGCCTGCTTTCAAAAAATTAACCTCCGTGCTAGTTCTTGGCCTGATATGCCCCATGACTGTTGATCTGTGGTACCCACGATCTATGACCTGCCAGGTCCCATTGACTTCACACTTCCACTAGACTTAGCCTCATCCACTAGATATGGCCTTGTCCTCCCGTTTATCGCACCTCTACACCGATTTACCCTCCTGATAGGTCCCGAAACTTGGATTCCATATAAAAATTGTTATAGTGATAAAAGGTGCGACATGGCCCTAAAAAATAAATACCCAAAGAAATTTGAAGAGATATATCCGTCGTTTCTGGGCTCAGTTTTGAGCATGGAGACCGTGGTTGGAAAACTATGGATGAGAAGAGTGTAGTAGAAACCCCGAATGAAGGATTTGATCACCTAAGGAGAAATTTTTTTTGAGGCCCCATCCCTAGGAAAGCCACTCAAGGTTCAGGTGTGTTACATAATGTCAGTCTTGCACTATTTTCTAATCGGGTCATATGTACCATAGAGATCAATCTATACGCATATTCCTTATAAAATATGGGTCACGTATCAACCACCCTAATCAAGATGTCATGTCCTTAGGGATAGGAATATTCAACCTGATCGGGCCAAGAACTGTGCCTCAGAAGAGTATCAGTCCTAAACCATTTCCCTAATCGGGCCACAATTTGTTCATTAGGAAAATATCATTCCATGATACATCAATATTCTATCAACCTGGACCATTCTCCACAGGGAGAATATCTGTCCACCAGAAATTTGTTCTTCCTGGACCATTCTCCACCTGGAGAATCTTTGTCCACCATCACACTGACTATCCATCTAGCTGGAAATCATATCCAACACTAGTGGTAGTCTCCATGGAAATCAGATAGTAGCATACAACTKCTACAATTCCATCCAATGGAATATAAATGTTTCTATCCATAGTAGTACATAACTACTACCAAGTGGTACACAACCACTCCTAGTAGCACATGACTACTAACCAGTGACACATAGTCACTACCAGTGGAACACATCCATCATAGTAGCATACAACTACTATCCAGAGACATACAATCTCCACAACAATCAAATCGTACCATATGATATCATCCAACATCAACAATTTCATCATCTGCATCACCTCTAAGCCATACTATCATGATGTGAATGCATCATATCTAAGTTGTACTTGTGTGATCTGGAGTATCATCTACATCATCTCCAAGTCGTACTAGCAGGACATATCTAACATGATGTCAATACATCATATCTAAGTTGTATGCCACCTATAATATGTGACCGCATGATGTAGATCAGTGCCTCACTGTGTCACCTCTAAGATGTATGATCATCACTAAGTTGTACTAGCATGACATATCTAGCATGATGCAAATGCATCATATCTAATTTGTATGCCACATCTAAGTTGTACTTGCATGATCATATCTAGCATGACACGAGCCCCTTGCATCATCTCTAAGTTGTATGGTCATCTCTAAGTTGTACTATCATGACATATCTAGCATGATGTCAATACATTATATCTAAGTTGTATGTCATATCTAAGCTATACTTGCATGGGCATATCTAGCATGATGTGGATCACCAACATCGTTTCTAAGTTGTACTAGCATGAACATAACTAGCATGATCTCAATACATCATATCTACACTGTATGTCCACCTCTAAGTTGTACTAGCACTATGCTTCTCATACCACTGTATCAAAAAATCCAACTGTCTGTATCATATCTGAGTTCTAATAGCATGATCATATCTAGCATAATGCAAGCATTATCTCTAAGTTATATGACCATCTCTAAGTTGTACTAGCATGATACAGATCCACAACTCACAGACAAACCATGATGCCACATATCAATGCTCCCTCCCAACCGAGGAATTCATCTCCTCCCTTTCAACCAAGTGAGAAATCTCCACGAGCCCCAACTTGTCCCTCAAGTATGAAAATTTTATCTTGGACAAAGGATTTGTCAAAATATCTACAGTTTTCTCATCAATGGAGATATACTGGAGAACCACTTCTCCCCTCTAGACATTATCACAGAGAAAATAATACTTGATCTCAATGTTCTTCAACTTTCCATGGAACACCAGGTTCCTTTAGATCCTCACATAGCTCTAGTTATCAAAATATATCACAGCCGAATACAACACCTAATCAAAAGGTCTAGAAACCAACTTACGAAGCCACATTGCTTCCGTACAAGAATCACAAGCTGTAATATACTCTGCTTCTTCAGTGTTGAGTAGAACATACTTATGTTTTCTATTATCCCATGATATCATGTCATATCCCAAATTGAAAAACATACCAGAAGTACTATTTCTATCATCTTCACTCCTTGCCCAATCTGAATCAGTAAATACATGCGGTTGTATATCACTGTTTGAGACATATCTCAAACCATAAGTTATCATCCCATGAAGATATATCAAGATATGCTTTGCAACTATCTAATGTTCTTGTCTAGGCTTCACCTAGAATTGGCTCAACATGTTCACAACAAAGAAAATGTATGGCCTAGTATTCACCAAATACATCAAGGAGCCAATCAACTGTTGGTATAGGGACAAGTCTACTGGATCAGAATCAAAATCTCTCAACTTCCTCAAATCTCTTACCATGGGATTTGTCATGGATTTACAACATACTTCCCTTGTCCTAGGAAGACTTCGCCAAGATTTTTCCATACTTCTAATCCCCAGTAGTAGTGCATGATACCAAGATCCTTCATATCAAATTCATTGGATAAGTCCTTCTTACACTGAATAATGAGAGGCTCTGCACCTGTTAGGAACAATTCATCAACATATAACAATATAATCATAGGTGCATTATTCACAACTTTGTAATAGATATTTGGATCGGCATGACTCTTGGAAAATCCAAGTCTTTTAAAGTAGCTATCAATACGTGCATACCAAGCTCTTGGAGATTCCTTGAGTCCATACAAGGCCTTCTTCAATATGCATACATGGTTTTCTCTTGGGTGTACCTCAAAACCTCAAGGTTTCTCTATGTATACCTCTTCCTCAATTACTTCATTGAGAAATGTGGTCTTTACATCCATCTGATGTAAACTCCAAACCATGGATGCTGCTAGATATATGATGGCTCTGATAGATGTATATCTGGAAACCAGAGCAAATGTCTCATCATAATCTTCTCCCTCGTGTCGGGATAAACCTCTAGCCAAAAATCTTGCCTTGTATTTATCGATACTTTCATCCACTGCATGCTTTATCTTGTAAACTCATTTAGGCACAATATTCGTACATAATTTTTCATGATTGATATTCTTCCATTACAGCTTCCTTCTATTCTTTCTGCTTGACTGCTTCTTCAAAGGTGGAGGGTTCTATAACTGGAATATAGTTTTGACTTCTTTCTTTCTCTGAAATTTCTATCTAGAGCACCATACTTCTCTACATGATCTCACAAGCTCAAGTTGGTCTTCTTTTCTTAGTCTTATTGTTGAAACATATAGTTTTCTTAACTTTAGACTTTAATAATTATCTTTCGAATAAGAATAAAACTCGCTCGAGTTTCACTGTGGATAAAGTCTTTCGATGTATCCAATGATCTAAAATTCTTAAAGGTGATGGAACCACCCTTTCATCAAAAAGTCAAATCGCTAAAGACAACATTTTAAAATGTCGGGTTTCAGGGTTTCACGATACTAACAGTTCGACATGTAAAGAACCCCAACATCCTTAGTTTAAAAGTAAAATTGGTTAATTAAACGATTAAAAATGATTAACGAAAATTAAATCTTGTTGTAATTTCGCATTTCGGGAATCCTGCCCCAAACAACATCTTAAAATCCCAATACACAAAGCCATGAAACCTTTATTAATCGCGAATAATTAAAAAAAAATTAAACATGATTAATATCACTAAATCTTTTCACATTTAGGAAATCGAGAGTTTACCATTCATTACATTCAAAAAAACCCGAAACCCGAGGTCCCAAAATATTCGAGTTCTTAACCATGATCAATTTATCTTTTAAATGAAAATTAGTGATGTAAATTGATATTTCGCACATTCACGTTTTGGGATATTTCAATGTTGTTACACCCAAAACTCCTGGTCGCAAAACACCGAAATTTGGTAATATTTATTATGGATCAACAGAAATATTTTCTAGCACAGGGTGCATATATCCAGATGTACCCTACTCATTAAAACAAATAAATTCATCAACCGTAGAAACACGCTCAAATTAATGCAAACTGAGAGAAAATATAAGTTTTCTATTTAAAATTTCATTTTTACTTTCAGCAAAGTAGTAAGTTTTACTCAAGGAAAGCTTACACATTCTCCTTTGTAACAGGTATTCCCATTTTATTACAGGCATCATGGTACCCAGAAAAATGTTGAAGAAGAGTGATGAGGCCGGTGAAGGCTCAAATCCTAACTCAGACGTTTTGTCTGATACCACGCCACATGCTATAGATTCAATCAGGTCCTGGATGCAGATTTTGGAAATCTTGGAGCACGAAGTCATAAATTTCCCAAATGATTCTGGAGATGAAATGAATGACAAGGTCAGAACAACTCAAATTTATAGAAGATTCTGAACTTCATAAAATAGCTACATGACCGAAACTCATGCCATATAATGACATGATAAGATGAGCTTTGGAGAACACCGATGTGCAAACCAGGAGCATCATAAATCACTAAAAGGCCGTTGTCATATCTTTCAGGCCAGAACACATCCAAGTAATGTACAAACTATCCTCTGATCCTAAATATATTTATAATGCTGCATTCGTAGAAGACTTTCAACGAAAAGAGTGTGCATAATGTGACCAAACCTACCCAAATATAGTTGAAACATGGTGGGGAATTCTAGAGAAATTCAGAGTTGATTCTCAAGGTGTTTATTCCACCACATCATTAAATGAATATATGGTCTATGTAGCCATGATTCTATGTAGAATATTTGGAAGGAAAAGCCCTACTCATTTTCTGGTGGAATGGGTACCAATCATGCATGAGGTAGCCGAGGGTTTCATTTTTGACTGGGCCAAGATTCTGTCAAATAACCTAACCAAAGAAATTAATGAGTATAAAATGGCAAAGTCAAAAGGCCAACCTAGCACTTTTTATATGTCTGCATATGTCATGGATTCCATCTATTACATGAATCCATTTCCATTGATGAATTGGAGTTGGAACCCAACCTGTGAAGAACCTATACATGTTTATCATTCTAAACTATGGGAGGAAAAGGTCAAAGATTTATTTTATGAAATCTGTCATAATGTAGTGATCCCTATTCATCAAACATTATATGTTTATTCACCCCCTCGGATTTTAGATCAAATTATGGGAAACCTTAAAACAGTTGTAGATTGGTTTATTGAAGAAAATTTCTCTTATATCACGGTTCTCGGGTGCTCAATTCCCCCCCACGCTCTACCAAAGTTTCTACCTGACAGCCTTGTGTGTAGAGAAGTGGCTTACCAAATGATAACAGGAGGAGTTGGCAAAGAGCTAAAAGAAGCTTAGAAGAAATTTTGGCCAGTGTTCCCTTTATAGGTTGGAAGGTTTTCATTGTTGAATTTTGGCCATTCCAAGGTAGAAGATGCAGCATTAGAGGATGTTAAACTGGTAGACATCGAATTCATAAAGAATGATCCATATCAAATTGTGGGGAATCACCTAGCTTAATACAATATGAAAATATATGAGCATGAAGACTCCCCCTATGACGACATATTCAAGGGAATCAGAGCTTATGAGGAGGTACTAGACATAGTCCAAATGTTACCCCCTAACCAACAAGACAAAGTTTTTACTTTCCAAAGACACAAACAAATTTGGTTGCCCAAGATACTATAGGGAGAATCAATAATCACTCCTCCAAAACAGGGATCTATACCTCCAGGTTTTGAACCAAATTCCTCTGGTAAACAGACTACCGAGGAATCCCCAAAGAATCCCGAAGTGTCTTCACGAGGATTTGAAACCTCTCAGGAAAAACATCTAGAGTCTAAGACAGAGGTTAAATATGAGACACTTCCACAACAGAATCAAGTGATACTCCCTTTATTGCCAGCTACTCCTACTGATACCTCTAGAACAACAGAAGGAACACAATTCATAGAAGTAGGCAGCCCTATTATAACATTAACCCATTTACAGTCAAGTTTCGAGACTCCCGGTCTTGAAGTTATATATGCAAGCGATATTGCCCCGATTATGCTTGAAGAAATACCTCCTTCAAACTTTTTATTTAGTACAAAAAGGAGGGCCATAGTCAAAAGAGAATCATAGCAGAAAGAAGGGATAATAACTAAAAGGCAAAGGATGATATTTGATGGGCAGGGCTTGGAAGATTCAGAGCTCGCCAAGGAGATGGCTGGGTCACTAGGTGCCTTTTCTACGACAAATCAATGGTCGGTCGACAAACTGGAAGAACAATTAAGATAGAGGAATCTATTGATAGGTCAATTAGAGAGCCAGATAATGGCTTTAGAGAAGAACGTCAGAAACGAGGTCAACAAAGAACTTGAATAGGCTAGAGCCAACGACAAACAAGAAATCCAACAAATTAAATCCAATCTTGAAGAGATACATAAGACTGCCCAAGCACGCTAAGGGTGGTTCATCCAGCATGAAGAGTTAGTAAGGAAGCTACAAGCTAAATTAAGTATTACCGAAAGCAAGGTTGTAAATATAACAGTGTTTCAAGCTTAGGCACTGGAAGTGAAACAGAAATTGGAAGAAACTCAACAAAGCCTGCTTTCTAAGGTAGAGATCATCTAAAATCCTTTTTAGGAAGTTAATCAATCATTAGATAATATTGGTTTCAAAGAAAGAGAGGCTAATGCAGCCCGAACCACTTTTCAAAAAGAGGTCGTGTCATCAGCTAGAGAAGAAGTACCTGTAATTCCAAGATTGACTGTTGGAGAAAAAATCAAAGGTGATGTAATATTGAAGACATGGGAGGCCAATATATCCAAGAGTAAAAGAATGGCCAAAGAAATAAAAGAGGATTGTGGAGAGGTTTTTGACTTGCTGAAGAATCACTAGGCATTGGAAAAGATGATTGTTCTGAAATACTAGGACAAATCAACATTGCAAAGCATCAACTTGACATCAAAGAAAGCTTAAAGGAAGCCCAAATTGAAATTTCACAGCTGAAGCAGGTTGACATCTCTTAAATAGATAGATGGCTGGTAAAGCCAAATTTATAGTTACAGTCAATGACTTCTGAAGATGAAAATATAGAAGATAGTTTGTGACAATTATAGAAAAAGCTGTATCTTTTTGAGGCAAAAGATGTGGCAGAACCTTCAAGACTATTACTACAATTCTTAAGCAGGTGCATCACATGTCTCAATAAAGGTGAAGGAAATAATTCAAAGAGTCAATGAAGTAACATATGCATACCTGTTCCGCTGGTATGAGAGAGAGATAGAAAAGAACCAAGTAAAACGGTTCGGGTTTTCATTTTTGTAACCGTTACTATCTAGGAATAATGAGAATTCCAACCGCCCAGGGTTGAGAACCTTTTGTATAAATATATTTTCAAAAGACTAAAAATAGGCTGCTTCTTGCCGATTGTAATAGAGAAATCTCTCCCCTTTGAGAATTAATACAAGTGCAGACCAGAGACTCCATATTTCGTCAATTTTGAGTTATGTGTTCTTATGTTCTTTCATATTCCAGTATCTTTATTCATATGTCTTTGATGAATGCCTGATCGCAATTTAGTACAACTTCTACTGTGGTTATATGTTTCATCTAGTTATTTGATTGCTTACAATTTTTCGTTTGTGTTTGCTATTAGCAAATACAAGACTTGTGAGTTAGTTTGATTTCTACATTTTTGGCTCCATTAAAGATTACATCATCTATTTTCTTCTTCTGTAGCAGAGTAAGATTATTCTGTGAATGATGCCTTTCTTTGTTTAAACAACTTTATGTTTTTCTCTCATTACATTCATTATTTTCAAGTTTAAATCAGATACGAAAAACAACCTCTGAGCTGTTATACCATTAATTCAATTTTAGGAACTTTTCTTGTTTAATTGAAAATAGAAAAAACAAATATTAAAAACAAAATATCCTTTGCCTGTTTCTTTTCTCCATGTTTGTACCTGTTGTAGGGAAACCCAATATTGAGCCCGATCTTAAAGATCAGACCAACATTGCTTTAACCTTGTTTAATAGCATCTTAGAGACCACTAATACTTGGGTTGAGATTGAACGCTCATGGGCAGTGATTGAACAAGACATAAGTGATCACGAACGTTGGGAAGCTAGGCAAAGACAACTTAGGAATCAACTATAGCTTCTCTTTTCTAAAAGTATCGATCTTCTTTTCATATTAAAAACTCTCTTTATTTTGGATGCCTTGACATTATACTTTGAAGCCTTAAGTACAAACTCAGAAACACCATCTTTTTGGCGCCGCTGCCGGGGACGGAGAATCAAAGTTATTTTTCCCTGGGAGAACGACATTGGTAAATTTCTCTCTGTGATAGTGAACAAAGATTGAATACACTATAAGGATAATTTTTATCTTTCACTTGGTGACTCTACAACTAATAAACTGGCATTTATTAGAAAAAATACCAGAAATAATCCTTACGATAAGCAGACCTCACCTGTATCCGATCCTGAAAAACTTCTAAAACCAAGAAGATACCTTAAACAGACTACTTCGTCAATAGGTAAGATTTATCAACCCAAATCCATGCAGTCAAATACTAATAGTCTACTTGAGCATTTATCTTCACAAAAAGGTTCCACCCAATTCCTTTTCAGAGAAACATCCACCGATAAAATCGAAACCCTAGAACTTGAGTAGGTTTTACCCGATTTTAAAGTCAAAACTTTTCCAACTGTCTCTTTGACCAATAGAGGTAAAATATCTATCTCACTTCCCACCTCAATTGACAGTTCATCAGTTCTCGAAGTTCAATTTCAAACCCCTCAAAATTTAGAAGAGTATACCTTATACCTTGATTCGAATCATATTGGTTCTCCTGTGTACACGTCCTGTGAGTCCGAAGAAATTGGTCCTCATTTTCCAAGNATTGACAGTTCATCAGTTCTCGAAGTTCAATTTCAAACCCCTCAAAATTTAGAAGAGTATACCTTATACCTTGATTCGAATCATATTGGTTCTCCTGTGTACACGTCCTGTGAGTCCGAAGAAATTGGTCCTCATTTTCCAAGTCCCTCTTTTTTAAATTTCCTGTCCCCTAACGGTCAGTTTCCTGAAACCTTTCCACTTCATCCAGACACAACCAAAGGGTCACCACACATCTCTAAAAGTCTTCTCTATAATCTCCCAGTTTCACCCTCTAAATTATCAATGGCTGCGGTCGGAGGAGGTGGTGCAGGAGGAGGAGGATGCGGCGGAGGTGGTGTTGTAGGAGGAGGAGGAGGCAGTCAACTGCCACCTCCATTTCCTAGAATTTTTTCCAAAGTAGCTGCTAGGTATGCCCCTTTGGTCCTCCTAGTTCCTCTCCATGATCTACCTAAAAATTATATGAAAAACCTGTCAAAATTCACAGGAGAGGGAGATTTAACCGCGGATGAACACATGAATTTTTTCGATCAATTTGCTGATATCCTTGGCCTTGAACACGAGGATGTTTATTCAAGAATCCTAGTTCACACTTTTGAAGGACAGGTGAGAACTTGGTTTCGAGGACTACCAACAGATTCCATAGGATCATATGACGAGTTAAAAAACACATTTCTCAGAAAATGGGGAGAGAGAAAAGATCACCTTCATTATCTAACCGAGTTTGGAGCTTTAAGAAAGAAAACTTCAGAAACAGTTCTTGAATTTACTCAAAGATTTAATAAATTATATAAAAAGATTCCAGCCGAGGTTAAACTATCCCAGCCTGCAGCAAAAGTAACCTACGTTGATGCTTTTGACCTTGATTTTGCTTTATTATTGAGAGAAAGAAGATCTGTCGATCTCACCAAAATGCAGGATGATGCCATGGAAATTGAGTCAAACAAGATGGAATCAGGGAAGTTAAAAGCCAAATTTGAGATGGGAAATAAAGAAATTAGGCGATTCAGGGAACAAGCAGGACCCTCTGGAGTTGGAAGGTCCTCAAAAGATAAGATGGACGACATGGCTAAAATAATCAAAGAATTGTCGATTAAAATATCGAGAATGGAATTGGACCAATCAAAAAATGAGCAGTTCCCTAGAAACGATTTCAGAAGGAATCCTAACCCTCAAATACAACAAAGAAAAATTAAGAATGAAGAACAAAAGATTCAATCCCCCTTTAAGAATGAAAATTTTATAGGAGAAGACATTCGAAATTTTGAGGAGTTTGAGAAAGATATCAATAAACTTAGCGATGATTGTCAAGAACATTATTTGACAAGACAAGATTATGAAAATTCTCTAAACACAGAAGGTTGGTCTAATAAAAATGAGAGTATGAATATTAAAAATGATTCTTCTTACCACAGAATCGCTGATAATATAATTGCTGAGCTCCAACAAAAATATAATTTAAGGCCTAGAAACAGAAATGTCACAACCGCCCTACCGAAGAAATTTTTTTCGAGAGGGGAAACAGACGAGGCAGCTCCAAAATCTGCTGAAAAATAGACTGTTAAAACCAAGGTTGCTGACACACAATTTACCAAGACAAAGGAAGTAGAAACACCAATTGTTAATACAAGAACAACGGAAATTCCCATGGCAGAAACAAAAACATCTGAAACAAAAGAAACACAAATTAATAAATCATAAAAAAGGGAAATAGAAATCCAAACTAGAGAAGCCAATAGAACAGTGGGAAGTTTTAATATAGAGAATGAGATTAATAAAATAAAGATCCCTGTACCTCTGGTCAAACTAGAAAAAAACCCTACATGCAGGAAACAAATTTCCAAAATGATAATTTTTTCAGATACTGAGAGTGAGGTTGACGTTATAAATTTGGAATATAATAAACCGAATATAATATTTGGCCCGCACTTTGAAGGTGCCAGAGATACTGTCCCTCCCTTTTATATTATGCTAATTGTACATGATCATTTGCTTCATAATTGCATCTTGGATTCTGGAGCTTATCACAATGTGATTCCCAAAGGTATTATGGATAGTTTGGGTCTCGAAATTACTCGACCATACGAAGATCTGTATTCTTTCGATTCGGGAAAAGTCAAATGTGAGGGTATGATTAAATATTTAGTGGTTAATCTTTCACAGATTCCTGTAAAAAGTGTTCTAATGGATGTGGTTGTTGTTGATATACCTCCAAAGTATGACATGTTATTATCTAGGTCTTGGGGCACCAAACTTGGAGGATCCCTTCAACTCGATATGACATACGCTACAATCCTGATTTTCGATGGACAATTCACCCACTTGTACAGAGAAAAAAGGCTAGCATTTACAGTAAGTGATCCACTGAATATGAATAACCAACCTCTTTATATCGTAGATCAAGATTTAGGAAACTATATTTTATCAATAGATGATGACTTAGAGGATTGAATAGAAAAGGATTGTACATAAAATGATTGTACAAAAAGAGATTGTA
>SNQJ01S0087797.1:29963-41991 GCA_010110895.2 Picea sitchensis
TAAGGTATATATCATCCAAAATCATTTTCAGGAAGTTAATCAATCATTAGATAATATTGGTTTCAAAGAAAGAGAGGCTATTGCAGCCTGGACCACTTTTCAAAAAGTGGTCGTGTCATCGGCTAGAGAAGAAGTACCTGTAATTCCCAGATTGATTGTTGCAGAACAAATCAGAGGTGATGTAATATTGAAGACATGGGAGGCCAATATAGCCGAGAGTAAAAGAATGGCCAAAGAAATAAAAGAGGATTGTGAAGAGGTTTTTGACTTGCTGAATAAAGAATCACTAGGCATTGGAAAATATGATTGTTCTGAAATACTAGGACAAATTAACATTGTAAAGCATCAACTTTGCATCAAAGAAATCTTAAAGGAAGCCCAAATTGAAATTTCACAGCTGAAACATGTTGAGATCACTCAAATAGATAGATGGTTGGTAAAGCCAAATTTACAGTTACAGTCAATGACTTCTGAAAATAAAAAGATAGAAGACAGTTTGCCACAACTACAGAAAAAGTTGTATCTTTTTGAGGCAAACGATGTGGCAGAACCTTCAAGACTATAAATACAATTCCTAATCAGGTGCGTCACATGTCTTGAGCAAGGTGAAGGAAATACTTCAAAGAATAAATGAAGTAATATATGCATACCTGTTCTTCCGGTATGAGAGAGAGATAGAAAAGAACCAAGTAAAACGGTTCGGTTTTTCATTTTTGTAACCATTACTATCTAGGAATAACAAGAATTCCAACGGCCCAGGGTTGAGAACCTTTTGTATAAATATATTTTCAAAAGACTAATAACAAGTTGCTTCTTGTCGATTATAATAGATAAATCTCTCCCCTTTGAGAATTAATACAAGTGCAGACCAAAGACTCTATATTTTGTCAATTTTGAGTTATGTGTTCTTCTGATCTTTCATATTCCAATATCTTTATTCATGTGTATTTGATGAATGCCTGATCACAATTTAGTACAACTTCTACTACAGTGGTTATATATTTCATCTAGTTATTTGATTGCTTACAGATTTTCCTCTGTGTTTGCTATTAGCAAATACAAGACATGTGAGTTAGTTATATTGCTACATTTTCTGCTTCATTAAATATTGCATTATCTATTTTCTTCTTCTGTAGCAGAGTAAGATTCTTATGTGATTGATGCCTTGCTTTGTTTAAATAACTTTATGTTTTTCTCTCATTACATTCATTATTTTCAAGTTTAACTCAGATATGAAAAAACGACCTCTGAGCTGTTATACCATTAATTCAATTTTAGGAACTTTTCTTGTTTAATTGAAAATAGAAAAAGAAAATATTTAAAACAATAGATCCTTTGACTATTTCTTTTCTCCATGACTGTACTTGTTGCAAAGCAACCCAATATTGAACCCAGTATTAAAGACTAGACCAACATTGTTTTAACCTTCTTTAATACCATCTTAGAGACCACTAATACCTGGGTTGAGATTGAATGGTCATGGGTAGTGATTGAACAAGACATAGTTGATCGCGAACGTTGGGAAGCTAGGCAAAGACAGCTTAGGAATCAACCATAGCTTCTCTTTTTTAAAATTATCGATCTTCTTTTCATATTAAAAACTCTCTTTATTTTGGATGCCTTGACATTATACTTTGAAGCCTTAAGTATAAACTCAGGAACAACACTTATCTTGGTGTAGATATATGTGGTTCTGCCATGTCTGATATAACATTCTTACATAGTAAATTATTTGGAACAAGAAAATACATCCGCATGGTATCCTCCATGAAATCTTGTAAGATAACATGCTTGAGAAAATAACAATAAAACTATTTCCAGTATAATATAATTTTCATAATAACATATCTATGGTAACAAGAATGAATAACAATTTAATGGTGATGATCATAGTATGACCAAGATGACCTTCCCCGGAGAAAAACAAGAAATATCTCTCTATAGGAGATGTTAGTTCATTTTGATAAAAGCACAATAATAATACATGTCAATAGTATTCACAGTCTATCAAGTATTCATTATATCTAGCAGTAATAGAACCTTTCAAAGACTGCTTTCACAATTTTTAATGTAGCAACTATCAACCTTGGTATGTGCAAATTTGAAACTTATCAAATTAATCAAACCTGGAACTTGAAGCCTCAACTGCTATGGAGGGTGTGCTTGTTCCTTTGAATTCATTGAATCGAATATTACTAATTGGACAAGGTCTCTAGTACATTCCCTGCAAACACACTCATGCTTTGCTAGAAGATATAACTTGAAAGATATATACAAGTGCATATCTATAAATTATTTGTAGAATCATCCAACTTGTATTATAATATGAAACTAGATACCATCTTGACTAAATCATAAGGATCAATGATTAGAACAAGCCATAAACTTTTAAATTTCAATTTTGACCACAAAAACAATTTGACCAAAAGTCAACCTTTGACTTTGACTTTGACTTTGACTTGACAAAAAATTTAAACCTGAAGCTTTTTCTAGCTGAGGGTACCAAGAGGTGTGCTAGGCTAAGGTGCACTAGAATGACAAACAAATATGCCAAACTCTTTACTATAGGTGCCCAAACAAATGGCTTAGGGTTTGTTGCTACTGCAAAACCTGACTGGAATTGCAACTAGTGCTCTAATGAGCTTGAAAATGAACATCCAAATCTACCTTCAAGTGGTTAGACTTTCTGAAGATAGTGTGGGCCCATAACCTGTTAAAATAATTTATGTGCTTATTTCACCATATAGAATATCACAATATTTTAACCCAACCATAAGCACTCAGCCACCCTCGAGCACCTTTAACCTTTAACATAATTATTTCAGAAATCCATACTAGAACCAACAGATAAACCCTAGCTACTAACTGCAACAACAAATCAATACAAGTAGAGAACTCCTTCTCCAAGGGTAGAACACAAGATAGAGTCTCCATATCCACAGAACAAGTACCATACACAACTAGAGCAGTTGCAGTTGTACTACTCTCTCAAACTTGTGCCATACATAGCTAGTACATCACAAAGAATATCACCAAGAGTATCACCAAGAATATCACGAAGAGAATCACCAAGAATATCACTTGATAGCGCTAGAGAGAGAACAAGACCAAGGGATGACCATATGCCCTTTATCCTCCTTGCAGCTGCAACTACAACTCTCCACAAGACTTGTGCTCTAACTGGGTGTACAAATGAGCTAAAATGTCTATTTATATTAACATGTCCAGTGACTTTTCTTACTAGGATGACATGAATTTATGGTAATTATATTTTTTGTTTATCTTTTTCCCATGGAGCCGACTTGTCTTTCTGGAAGATAATATTCTAATATTATTTATTCTGCTAGGTCGGCTTGTCTTCTAGGGTTTTCGCACATTTGTCTAGGGTTTCCCTTGCTTCCATAATATTCCAGTCTAGTCAAAGGTTACACATGGAGGTTAATACCTCCCGGAGCTACTGTAACATCAACAAGAACTCCATGTATGTGATACAATCTATAATCATTGGATCAAACAAAAATGAAACAAGAGAATCTATGCTTAATTGATTTAGTAGTTTTAGTTCCATTCCTCATCAATGATTCAATACATAAGCACAAAACATCACTTACCTAGAATTGGTGAATGACAAAGGTAGCAGGAGATACAAGCTCTTAGTTGATCTCTATTGGGTTGTTATATTCTTTACAATGGAAGCTCAGTCAATTGAATGACTAGTTGAGGATTATCAACTGGGTGATTGAATGACTAAACAATTAAGTTAAGTTGAAGGTCGAAAAGTAAGTTGACTGGAGGTTGGAAGATAGTCGATTCGATGGTTGATAGGGTAATTAAATTGATTTGATTGAATGGTCAACATGGTAATTGACTGGAGATCAACTAGATGATTGATTGGCATCTATCTTGTTCGTAGTCGACTGGTATTCTAATGGTGGTCAAAACCTAAAATAGAATCTTGAGATTCACAATATCAAAGAAAATCATCTTCATGGATTTGTAACCATTTTGCGCACCATCAATTAGGGTTTTTCATGTTGTAGATTCCTATAAATATGGCATTATGTAATATTGTCTAAGAGTTAGTGCAATAGAGAGTTGTGAGTCTCTAATGGTTATGACGATGAAATCTAAATGGTTGCAGAGTTGTTCTTGTAATAAATAAAGGGAGTAGGATGATGAATTGTGTCCTAGGTGTGGACCAAGATTAATCATGTAACTATTTATTTGATGAATGGATAAGACAAAGGAGTGAGATTCACTCAATGATTATTGGTTTTCCTAGTCAAGGGTTTCCATTGATTACTTTATTTTTTAATTATGTCTTTTCTCTCATGTTTTGTTTATATTCTCTACATATGGTATCAGAGCAAGGTTGAGTAGATCTTGTATTGGAGAAAAATTGAATAAGAGATTATCTTGGCTTCAGGGATATTCCTTTGACATTGAGGGTTTGACTCATTTTTGGAGATGTTCTAAACCTAGGTCTAATGGGAGATGTAAGGAACTGATTTGTGCTTGAAATAATGGAAATCAATTTTAGGATTGATATTGAAAAGTTTAATGGAAATAATTTTGATTTGTGGAAGATTAAAATGGAAGATCGCTTTGTAGATCGAGAATAGTGGGTTGTTTTGGATCCCATAATGATTCTGATGGGCATGTCGAAGGAAGATTGGGAGAAAATTGATAAGAAGACAAGGAGTGTGATTCAAATTTGTCTTGCATATTCAGTATTTTTGAATGCCTCGGGCCAAGAAATTACAAATAAACTATGGGATAAGTTGGGGAAGTTGTACTAGTCTAAATCCCCAATAAACAAGTTGTTTCTTCAGAATAAATTATACCTTATGAGGATTAGTGATGGTATATTAGTAATAGAGAACGTGAATGCATTCAATACTGTGATAAGTTAGTTATTGTCTATGGATATTAAAATAACTAAGGAGGAGAAATGTATCAATCTATTGTGTTCTTTGCCAGATTCATGGGATAGCCTAGTCATGGCTATTGGGAGTAATTCAACCACATTAATTATTGAATATGTGGTTGCATCTCAATTATTAGAGGAAATGAGGTGGAAGAACATGAAAGGATTGACCAAATATTCCTTGATGGTGAGAGGTCGATTAGTCGACAGAGGAAAAGGTAAATTCTCTAGTAGAAAGTCTAAGTCTAGGGGCATATCTAAATTCTCAATTTAGTCGATGGGAAGCTGATGGAAGTGTGGTAAATATGGGAATTACAAAAGGGACTGCAAGTTGAAAGAGGTTGAGAAAAGTAAGAGATTCGACAATAAGTAGTTGACTGAAAGAAAAAATTCTTCAGACAAAGGAGGAGACATGTATTTCATGTCGACTAGTACACAATTAGATCATGATGTTTGGTTGATTGGATCAAGTGCATCTTTTCATATGACACCTAATTGAGAATGGTTTTTTGAACATGAGAAGTAAAATGAGGAGATGTATTCTTGGGAGATGATTCAACAATGGATATTGTTGGACAAGGTAGAGTTTGATTGACGCTAAATGATGGGAGGAGTAGAAACCTTCCATTTGTGCTACATATCCCAATTTTGGAAAGAAATTGATTATATGTCAGCAAAATGAGTGATGTAGGTTTTCACACTGTATTTGAGAAGGATTCATGCAATATGGTACAGGGAGAGATGGTATTGATGAGAGGATTTCAGACTGGAAACTTGTACAAGTTGTTGGGAAGTGTTAACGTGACTGGATAGAATAACACAATTGTTCCTGGTGATGACTCGACAACAACCAAATCGATTGTTCCTTGTCTAGTTGACCCGACCATGTTATGTCCCTAGAGGATAGGACATTGTTGGATCCTCAGAATTCACTCTTTTTGTCACTTTATATTCCATCCTCCATAACCTCATATTACATCGTATTCTACCATTTTTTCCATGTATAATCACCTACCTATATAATCAGTACTTGGAAAATCACTTGAGCTAAAATGGTCATCCTTAAGCATAATTTGTTTTTCTTATGTAATATGATTTAAATAGTTGTTATTATATCAGTTTCTAGAGAATATTTGATTCTATACCTATTGAAATTTATATATGTTATCTACTAAATATTTTTTATGTAGTATATTTGATGTTTTATGAGGTTGGACAGGCTTTAGGATTGAACCTTGACTATAGAGAGATGCCAAATCGGATCCTCCAACTCATCCACATATCAAATTCAATTGAAGATCCTCCAGATCAACATTCTAGGAAAGTCAAATCTTCAGTCATCATGTACACATGGAATAATTGTGCAAGACCAACTTCAGGAGATAGATCCACGAGAAGATCAAGATCAAATTTGAGAAATTCATGTGTATCATCATGAATTTATCAACTACGTGGATAACCTAAGAGGATTCTACACATACACAACATACATCATATCCGATCTCTCTTATTCATATATGTAATCTGTTAAATATCAGTTGTGAAAAATCGGGTTCATGTAGATTTGACCGATCTCATCTTATTGTATAAATATATGATATTAGAATTTGATAAACATATTTGTCTTGATGCTAATGGATTGTATTTGAATTGCTAAGTAATAGAAAGAGATGATTCCTACATCTCTTAGTTAAATTTCTGTGTTGAGTTCATTATCCTTTAAGTTGCATACAAATTCTTTCAAGTAACGCTCTTTGAATTGAGAGGGCACCCTAAGGATGAGTTCATTGCTCTTTTACAGTTGTGTGATTCATTTACAATATTTTTCATTGTGTGATTTATAATTCAATCTATTTCATCTTATGAAATTAATGTATTTATGTTCTATTGCATAGGTTAGAATGATACATAGAGAGTAGTAGTTGAATAAAATATTGTTCTTTTGAACCTAGTAAATTGAACTACTATGATTAACAATTCAGTAGACTGCAAATCTCGGATAATTAGAGTCCTTCATGTGTTCAAGTTTTAAATAAGTTATTTTTTGCATATTAATTTGCATACTTTGTTTTTCTATAGCTAACAAAAACTCTGGCTCTGTAGCAACAACAAGCAACTATATTTTTGCAACATCAACCATTTAGGTTAGGAATAATGCCTACATATATGTTTCCTTGTACTTCATCATTTTATGATCCCCAGGTCAATAATTTAATGTAACATAGTTCATCCAATTGGATTGACTGAAATTTTTGGTGTCATGGAAGTGCAAAGGCGTGGATTTTCCTTTTTTTAAGTCATGATAGTGGGATGCATGAGTAGACGTAGGGATAATAGAGGTAGGTTCACTAGTGGAAGAAGTACACCAAACACCATTTCACCCACTCCATCAAGTGAAACTATAAGAGCCACACCATCATCTAATCCTTCTACATGTAGAACTATATATGTTTCCTTGTACTTCATCATTTTATGATCCCCAGGTCAATAATTTAATGTAACATAGTTCATCCAATTGGATTGACTGAAATTTTTGGTGTCATTGTCGGGGAAGTGCAAAAAGGCATTAGTTTTCCTTTTTTTTTTAATTCATGATAATTAGGATACATGAATAGACGTAGGGATAATAGAGGTAGGTTCACTAGCGGAAGAAGTACACCAAACACCATTTCACCCACTCCATCACGTGGTACTGTAAGAGCCACCCTATCATCTAATCCTTCTACATGTAGAACTACAAGAGGAGGAAGAACATGAAGGATTGCCACTACACGAGAAAAAGGAAAAAGGAAAATTGGAGAAGGTAGTTCTAAAATAGTAAAGGTTCCATCAATATCACAACAAGTTGTCATACTTCCATCCAAACCTCAAGAAGAAGAACTACTCAATGGTTAGCATGGGATTGTATTTTTAGACAATCCTATTGAAGAACCAGAACTGGCTGCACCTTCAGAGAATTTTGTGCATCTTGAAGATTACAATATGTCTAGAGTATACATTGAATAAGAAGAAGAAAGAGGACTTGGAGGTGGAGAAGAGAATGAACATGAAGAAAGACAAGAAGGAACAAGTCAATTTACTATTGAGAATTAATTTGGATTTCCAGTCATAGATCCAACAATTGCAGTCCAAATAAAGAACATATTGCCTTCAACACTTCCCAACTTTCATGGTATGATAACCAAAGATCTATAAAATTTCCTTTTCGAATTTGATGTGTTATGTCGTGACTATGATTATTCTTCTTACACTAAAAAATTGAATTTTCTTCCAGCTACACTTAAGGATGTTGCATTATGTTGGTTTATGGCCATGGGAACAAATGCAATAAAAACATGGGATGAGATGAGAAAACCATTCCTTGAAAAATATAATGATTATTTTACAAATCAAGGAATAAGAGAGGAAAAGTTTAAAATGACACAAAAACAAGAAGAGATCCTTGAAGGTTATTTAGAAATATTTCATTATACTGTTAAAAGAGAAAAACAAAATCATCTAGATTTGGATACTTTAAAAGTCATTTCACTTAGGGGAATTAGAGATGAATGGATTGATGTATTTAATTTAATGGGTAAAAGAGAAATTTCTCGCCTAACCTATCCAAAAATTTGTGACTTATGCAAGAATATCTCTCGAGGAAATTCCAAATATGGTAAGGGACCTATATATCCTGTCTCTAGGTTCAACAAATCAACCATCAGTGGGGTAATTAGAGCATAGATTGGCAATTTATTGGACAATTTTAAAACGGAAATTTTGAGTACTCTTGGTTCTCAATTAGACACATTGAAAATTAAGCAAAAGAAAGAGTTAGAGGATGCAACATTAACTATTTTTTGTCCAAAATGTAGAAAGAGGCACCCTTTAAATTTTTTTCCTTTAGATAACATTGATATTTGTGGTATATGTGCAGATAATAATGCTACAAAAAACTGTCCATCTCTGCCAGGACTCAATTTGGCCTACAAAGAAACTCAAGGATTTATAGAGAAGTTATGTTTTGTTGCACAGAAGATACCTTGGCAACCAAGGAATCTAGGTATATCTCAAGATCCCTCTCAACAATTTAACCCTTTTTTTTCTCAACAATACCCCCAACAAAATTGGACCATTCCAATTCCTTGGAAAGCGTGGGAAGCACAAAAAGTACAAAATCAACCTTGGAAACAAGGTTGGTGAGGATATTCCTATCAAACCAAGCCTACCCAACCTTATCCCATGCAACAACAATACACTCAATACACTACAAAAAGCTAGTATCCCCCACAAGCTCAAAAACCATATTCAAACCAACCAAAAAAAACCACAGTAGCTTCAATTACCATCAACCCAACCTCCAATACCAACCCAACTACCTGCAAACCTATTTCTAAACCCAATAATAAAGTATCATAACCTGCTTAAAATGTTGAGCTACATAATTTTCCCACTTATATGATTACTTCTCTTGGTGTAAATGATATTAATCTTACATTAGGAAAAGTATTGCATCAAGATGCACCTATTATTTTTGAAGAACCTATAGAGGAGGAAAATCCTAACCAAATAAAAAAAAATAGTAGTACTAACCCAATAAATCAAACTTCTTCATCTACTATAAATCAAACTCAACAATCTAGTTCTCCACCTTTCCTAGAAAGGTTGGCATTATAAAATAAAATCACTAAAACATGATATGATTTATTAGATGAGTTAAAGATTTTTTGTATCAAAATTACATTATTGCAAGAAATCAAATACAATCCAATTTATGCTAAGACAGTAAGGGAATTATGTATCAAGAAAATAGGAAGGAAAAAGAAATACTCACAAATAGTGCAAGTGATTGGAAAATTAGCACATCTAATGTTGGGTAAAATCTATATGCAAAAATATGTTGATCCTGATAGTCCCATTGTAAAAATACACATAAATAATGTTGCAATCACAAACACATTAATATATCTAGGAGAAGTAATCAATGTAATGACAAAAGATACCATGGATAAATTACAATTGTCTAATCTTCGTAATACACCCATGCTTTTACAATTTGTTGATAGATCAACAATAAAACCAGAAGGTGTATTAGAGGATATAATAGTCTCCTTGGATTCTTGGGAGTACCCTATAGATTTCATGGTTTTACAACTGAAATCTAACTTAGGGGGGAACCCATTAATCTTAGGGAGACCTTGGTTAGCTACAGTTGATGCTTTCATCAGTTGTATATTAGGGGATATGACAATTGCACATGAAGATTCAGTGAACAAATTTAATATCTACCAACTAAATCTTTAACTGAATCTAATTTTACACAATGATTTCAAGATACACATGATAATGAGGAAGTGGTACAACCTATTTTAATTATTGATCAAATTGTGAATTTTAAGAATGATATCGAGGAAAATCAAATCATCAATCTTATTGATAATTATGATTTTACTCAATATCATGGGGGACAATATACTTTTGATCATAGATATATCTTGGATAAGGATTTCAAAAAAAGTTATACTATGGATACTTTATCAACAATCTCATAATCAATGTCTTTAGGTGCATCAACATCAAGATCAAATAATGAAGCTACTAAAAATTTTCATGGAAAAACTTTAAACATCAATTCCAAACTTGAATAAAGTCAAAAAGAGAAATTAATCAATAAATTACAAAAACATTATGGGGCATTCGGATGGGAATACATCGATATGCGTGGAATCCACCCTAATACATGTACTCATCATATTTACATAGAGGATAATTCCAAGCCTATAAGACAACCCCAATGATGAATGAATCCACTCTTGAAATAAATTATGAAAGATGAACTGCAAAAATTACTCGATGCCAATTTTATATATCCAATTTCTGACGGTCAATGGATATCTCCACTAGTTATTGTTCCTAAGAAAAATGGAAAATGGCGTGTTTGTGTAGACTATAGGGAATTGAATAGAGCAACTTTGAAAGATCACTTTCCTCTACCTTTTACAGATCAGGCCCTAGATACACTAGCAGGTAAAAAACAATTTCCTTTTTTGAGGGGTTTAGTGGTTATAACCAAATACAAATAGCTCTAGAGGATTGGGATAAAACAACATTCACATGTCCTTCATGGACATATTCCTACATAGTACTTCCTTTTTGTTTTTGTAATGCACTTGCAACATTTTAATGTGTTTTACTAGGTATCTTTTATGACCTTATCCATGATTGTGTAGAAGTTTATATGGATGATTTCATTGTTTATGAAAATGCTTTCAAAGAAGCATTAGAAAATTTAGAAAAAGTTTTAATTAGATGTCAGGAAACTAATTTGGCATTAATCCATGGGAAATTTTACATGATACTAATTGAAGGGATTGTTTTGGGCCATTGTATGTATTCTTCATGTATAAAAGTGGATCCAACAAAATTCTAAGTCATTTCCAATATCCTAGTACCCAAAACTCAAAAGATGTCAAAAGTTTCTTAGGCCATAATGGTTATTATAGACTGTTCATTGAAAATTTGACAAAGATTGGATATCCATTATTCAAACTTCTTAGTGAATATAATGAATTTTTCTAGAACATCCCATGTCAAACTGCTTTTGAAACTCCAAAAGAGAAACTTTATGTAGCCCTTGTTTTAAGAAGGCCAAATTTGTACCTTCCATTCCATATATCTACATATTCCTATGAAACAACTTTAGGAGCAGTGTTAGGTCAAAAAAAAAATCAATTATCTTATGCCATCTATTTTGTAAGTAAAAACTTGAAACCCCCTTAATTGAATTATATAGTTACTAAAAAATAGTTCCTTGCATTAGTTCATTCCATCAACAAATTTAGGCACTACATTACGGGATATGAAATCTTTATCCACATTGATCATTCATCCATTTAGTACTTATTGAACAAACCAATTACTAATGGCAGGGTTACTGTTGGGCCTCAGAAATGTCACATTTATATCCTCTTTTTCCTTCACTATTCCTTACATTTCATCATCCCATTAACCTTCCATCATACCATTTTCATAAATGTATATGGGTTTCTCCTTATTATTTTCCATTGTATTCATTTCAGTATTATAAGGGAATTTGTGATTAAATATTAGAAAAACAACATA
>SNQJ01S0087798.1:7370-29604 GCA_010110895.2 Picea sitchensis
CTCCAATTGAACCCTATGGAGGAAAGGGAAGATATCAAATTTGCAACTATGTATCTGATGGGGAAGGCACATGAATGGTGGTTCCATGGAATAACCACCTTGGGCCATGGGTGCATCAATTCTTACCAAGAAGTCACTCAAAGGCTCATTTACTGATTTCACAAGGGAGACACAGATCAACATTTCAAGGAGCTTACACAACTTAAACAAATAAGTTTAGTTGAGGCCTTTATTGAAGAGTTTCAAAGAGTATCAACGATGGTTCTGGATGTGGCAGAATCTAGATTACTTATGGTGTTTATAAATGGATTGACAGAACTAGTGAGAGGGTGGGTTAAGTCTTTCAAGCCTATAACCTTACAATATTCCATTGAGCGCACCAGATATTTATTTGGAGAAGCCAATAAAAACATATTTACACCTAAGCCACCCATTATTCCAAGAGGCCATGATACTAGACCAGTGGATAGAGGAAAGGGGAAGTTAGATGAAGCTACAAGAAGAGATCTAGGAATTAAGAAACTATGTTACACTTGGAGGGACTCTTGGAAGCCATTACATATATGTTTAGGCAAGGGAAAATTCCACTACATTGAGGTAGTATATGACAGTGATGAGGAGGCAGATGATGAAGAGGATGGAGTTATCCATACTATGCAGGAAAAACTCAAGGAGAAATAAGAAGGCTTACAAGCACAAGGTCATGAAGCACCTTTACCCCCATATATAGGCCTTAAAAGGGTCACTATTGCTTCTATGAGTGGGGTGTCAAAATTTAATACCTTAAGAATAAAAAGATTTGTTCAGGGACAAAGGGAAACAATATTGATCGATGGAGGAGCCTCCCATAACTTCATTGATATATCCATGGTCGAGAGGAGGCATCTATCCACAGTAGAGTTTGAAGGTTTCTTGGTTGAGGTAGCAGGGGGTCGTACTATAGCTTGTGACAAGTACATTCCACAAATGAGCTTGACTTTAGGTCGATACACCTTAACACATGATTTTTATGTGGTAGACATTCCTGACACCAATATCATCCTAGGTGTGCAGTGGCTTAGCACTTTGGGACCTAACACGACAAACTACAAAACAATGGAGATGTCCTTCAATACAGAGGAATGAAGGAGAGTCACACTTAAGGGAATGGTAGGGTTTTATTGGCTAAATCAATAGATGTAGACATGAACTAATCCCCTTAGATCCACCTGGATCTAGAACTAAATGAGACAGAACATGACACTTTCCCTAAGTTGTTTTCATTGAGTTTACTACCAAAGAAGGAATAGATAACATACCTTTCGAATCACTTCCTTCTATATTTGTTGTCCCTGCTTCACCCTAGTGTTCCTATGAAATCAAATCTTCAATAACACAAACCAGCTAATGTGAAAGCAACAATAATAGAGTTCAATGACAACCTAAACATGTGATCAAGGAATCATGTAATAAAATACTAATCATCTTATGGGAAAGAGACGTGCCACCGTATTATATTAATGAGAAGTGTAAGATACAATTGAATTGCCTTGATGCTGCAAGTTCCCTTTTAGTGGTCTTTCGTTCCAACACACACATACACTTGCTCTGAAATTTGCATGAAGATAATCCACAAAATCTTGATGAACAAATGGAGACCTCAAGCATCACTAGAAACAGGATTCTTCACACAGTATTCAGCCTATTCTTTCATCAATTCTCTGCTTAATCTTGCTTAACCTTTTCCATGAGAAGCCCCTTCTTATATAGGAGAAGGTGAAGTGGTTAAAGGGATCAGGATGATCCCACCAAATCAGAGAAACCAATAGGATCGCAACCATACAGATGTCACCTCACATTCTAGAAGATTCCCCTTCTAGAAACTTCATGAAACCTCTTTCCTCATTTAGCTTTGGAACGTCGCCGCGCCCTGCCTATATAGAAGCCTACGAAAATCCCTCGGGCCAGCTATAGAGCAACCTGTGGAAATCATAGATTTCCGCACTGTGTAACAGATGCAGCCTGTGGACCCTTTCTAAAAAGCAGTCTTGTAGAGGAGGAAAGAAGTTGCTTTTCTCATGCCAAAGGTCATTTTGGGAGCCTGAACACATGCTTGTGAAATCATCATGAGGGTGACCAAAATAATGTGTAACAGAATGCCCCCCAAAGTATGAGGCTAGAACTTGTGACAACCGAAATAATTTGTAAAAATGCATGTGTGTGTCGGGAACAAAGAACGCACCAATTGGGAACCTACAAACAACCAAGCATCCGCAAAATAGTATACCATGTCTGAGGTAGGAATTCCCATGTTCAGACCATAAATGATTGAAATCATAAATGTAGGTCATGGCCACCAATTATACACTGTGGATCCATGTCATCAAGATTCTACATAGCCACCAAGAATACATTGTGGATCTATGTATTGGAAAAATTAGATTCAGACATAGCCACGAGACATACAAAGTGGATCTATGTGCCAATACAAATCATAAATACTTCATCGCAACTTGGACCAAGCATGATGAGATCCAGGGTCTTCAATCCTATCACCCGTTAGTATGAATCCAACCATGTGATTACAGATGTTGAAGTCGAACATGGTAGAAACCACTTGATTACCGATCATTGATGAGAACCGTTAACAAGCGCGAGAGAAATCACCATTGATGTCGATGACTCTCAAGGTAAACTAGTACAATCCAACGAATGTGAATATATGAGTTGAAGTCGAATATTCGATGTAATCTCTCGATCAAGAACCAATGATGTGAATCCACTGTCGAGAGCAAAGAAACCTGCCATTAAGGAATGCAAGATCTAAGGTACTAAATGATTTCTAAGTCTTGTTCCTGGATAATGAGTTGAAGTCGAAAGGAAAATACTTGTCATAGGAAGGCCTTGATGTATACCCCATCAATGACACAAAATAAGTAACAGGTTTAGGGTAGAGAAAAGTACTAATATGATTTGGAACTGACACAGGGAAGGCCGACATGGTAGGAATTGACAATTGCAGATGGCCGACTTAAAAGAGGGTTTGGTTGAACTTCTCTTGAACATATGAATGAAAAAACACTGGTCTTGGAAACATTGACTCAAAGACGACCCAAGATATGGACTTGCAGAAAGTCAGACGAGAGACAAATGGATTTTCCAACCCAGATTCAAATGATGAAGGGGGTGTCATGTTCAAGAGTGATGCTTATTGCCACTAACACAAATACAGAGACACATCTCTTTCCCAAATTTCCCCCCACCATTTCTGGTGAGTACCTCTTTATTTTTATGCAAGCTTGAGGAGGATAACATATGCTTGTTAATGTAAGCTCATCCTTTGGACCAGTCCCTTAGAGTATGTTTAACGAACCCTAAGAAGGAGTGGCTCGGTCCCATGTGGGTCTTTCGATGTTTGTTTAACAAGTCCAAAGATAGAAGACTCGGGGGTTTTTCATATTTTGAGAGTCTAAAAAACACTTATAGAGAACTCTCCCAGTTCCTTTTTCGTAAAGTAGTTTGACAGGACCGAAAAAGTGATAAAATATTGCCCATCAAACATTTTATTCAAATACTTTTACGAGCGTGAAAAGAACAAGGTCGCTCAACAATCTTTTCGTTTTTATGGAGTGTGAAAAGAGCTTAAAGGTTACTCCGTAAGTTTCGTTATTTTCGTGTTACCATGACGAGTACGAAAAGATGACAAAAGTATAATCGGTTACGTTCTCATCGATTTTCGATCATGAGAACTAACAAAGACTAAGATCGGAGTTTTCCAAAAAACCCTAAAAAGTAATCGTACACGCGACAAAAAAGAAAAAAAATTCGCAAAAACTGTCCATACTTCATTATTTGGAAGCCTAGTCTGCCCATCTGCGAGAAACAAAACACTCACGAGACCATTAGACTTGTAGGTTTTTGAGAAAATATATTTAAATGATATAAAATATTTTTAGAAAAAGTAAAAAATGAGATAAATAGGGGTAAGAACTCATTTTCACTATTTCATTTGTATTTGGTCAAAAACTTGTCTAGGAGCCCTTTTTTCACCTCATATTTCGGCGATCGATTGCGGGGAGCACATGCAATCATTCAGAGAATGGTTTGCGTGAAAACGGTAAGTACCTCGTCCTCTTCCTTTTCAATGGTTTAAAATTCATTCCAATCGGTTAAAAGATGATTTTTTGGGTGAACTTTTGGGCCATAAGAGTGCGCTGAGGCCACCGTAGGTGACCCATATCGGGATTTGCGGAAATCAAGGATTTATGCAGGCACCCAATGGATCACTTGCGGAAACCCCATACTGTAACTGAAGCCTAGTTGCGGCGGCCAAAAAACCCAAAAAACATGAATGGGTTTTCCCAAAAATAATTCCAAAATGAATGATTAAAGGTGCTAACTTCTTTCTTTCCTCCTAATGTAGGTATTTTGATTGGAAAAATGTTGGAGTGAAGATAAAGAGAGCATGAAGATGATGATTCTATGGCTTTGAATGATCCGGGCACCATAAATTCCCTACGACAGTGTGGCTTGTTAAAGTTATTCAAGATCCAGGGCATGAGAGCCCAACTGAGACTATTGGAATATCTGGTCCATATGTGGGACGTGGACCAACAAGTATTTCATGTGGGTGTTCATGTGATNCGAGACCATTAGACTTGTAGGTTTTTGAGAAAATATATTTAAATGATATAAAATATTTTTAGAAAAAGTAAAAAATGAGATAAATAGGGGTAAGAACTCATTTTCACTATTTCATTTGTATTTGGTCAAAAACTTGTCTAGGAGCCCTTTTTTCACCTCATATTTCGGCGATCGATTGCGGGGAGCACATGCAATCATTCAGAGAATGGTTTGCGTGAAAACGGTAAGTACCTCGTCCTCTTCCTTTTCAATGGTTTAAAATTCATTCCAATCGGTTAAAAGATGATTTTTTGGGTGAACTTTTGGGCCATAAGAGTGCGCTGAGGCCACCGTAGGTGACCCATATCGGGATTTGCGGAAATCAAGGATTTATGCAGGCACCCAATGGATCACTTGCGGAAACCCCATACTGTAACTGAAGCCTAGTTGCGGCGGCCAAAAAACCCAAAAAACATGAATGGGTTTTCCCAAAAATAATTCCAAAATGAATGATTAAAGGTGCTAACTTCTTTCTTTCCTCCTAATGTAGGTATTTTGATTGGAAAAATGTTGGAGTGAAGATAAAGAGAGCATGAAGATGATGATTCTATGGCTTTGAATGATCCGGGCACCATAAATTCCCTACGACAGTGTGGCTTGTTAAAGTTATTCAAGATCCAGGGCATGAGAGCCCAACTGAGACTATTGGAATATCTGGTCCATATGTGGGACGTGGACCAACAAGTATTTCATGTGGGTGTTCATGTGATTTCCTTGGACATCGAAGATATTTACTTTTTAACGGGGCTATCCTGTCGCGGGGCGCAAGTGACCTTAACAGGGGGTTGAGGTGGTGGTTTTCCGATGAGTGAATACATCAGACGCTATTGTGAACCTGAGGTCGAAAGGCGCAAAGGTAAAGTGGCTATCAGAGGCGTTCGTGATCTGACTCTCAGAACCATTATCTTTACTATTGCATGGATGGTAGGGAGTGCATCTCCGCACATGGCTCTACAGAGCTACTTCCAGTATGCCATTGAATGCATTGAACCTCATGTGTTCAACTGGTCTGATGGTCTTCTCCGCAGTATGAAGGGACAGTTGACCAAGAGCAAGAACGGGGAACTAAAGTAATTTGGGTATGGATCCATTTTGGTATCTTTCTTCCTAGAAAGAGTCCCTCACTTACGCCTGCAGGTAGAGTGGAATATACCAGCGCCACGAGATCCACGGATGAAGTGATGGTGTGATCTCATGTCCCGACATGTAGTGGGTCCCATTATTAAGTATAACGATACATTTTTTGATTGGTTGGAGCCCCAAATCTTGATGATCGATGACTATGCGTATGTCGGGATGGATTTTTGCAATGACCCTAACATGGTGCTACCAGAGGGTTCTCAGTGGGGGGACCTAGGTAAGATTTTTTTTTTTCTTTTATGGTGTTTTTGTAAATTTTTAAAATATCAATTTTTTATTTTTTTTATGTTTCCAATCCAAGGACTAATCAAAACATTTTGACCATGCAGATGTAGGGCCATATCATCCTCCTGGAACATCTCCTATCCATAGGCGAGGGGAAGCAACTATAGTAGCATGGTGGGATGCTGACGACTACGAAGCAATCGAGCAAAATCTACAGGGTTTGAGTGCAAACATCCCATATATCTCGATCGACGAGATCCCGAGGCGTTATCAACGCCACACCATAGGCGTGTCTGGTTCACTGAGACGACTACTTCATAGGGTGGCACAGGTAGTAGTATGCTACCATGAGAAACACCCGTGACACTTTTTCTAGAAGCCATGAGCTTTGTATTTTGATATTTTTGGTCTTTGGACGGAAAAACAATCTTTTTTGTAACAAAATTTTATTGCTATATATATACATGGGGCTTCTACCGACTCATTTTTCTTTGTATAATACATGTGATGTGTGATTGGGTTTATAAATGTCTGAGATGTCTGTCTAACACATAATTATCTAATGCATCAGTTAATGTATTTAGACATCTAGGAATGTGGTGATACTCGATATAATCAAAATAACGTTCCAAGAGGCGAATTCATAGATATTCCCGTAACAAAGTAGGACTTCAAATAACATAGACATTACTTAACTGTAGCACCACTAGTTGCAATTCAAGTCGTATAACAAGGTGACGGATCCCAAGTGAAATAGCGTCGGTCAACAATTCGATGACTGTGCTATACTCCACGATATTATTGGTTGCACGACTGAGGCAAACACCGTGTAGACTGATAATTTCATTTGTAGGTGCGTAGATTGACCAAGCGACAGAAGCTAGGTTCTGAGTACTACGACTAGCACCATCGACGAAGCCAATGTGGGGTAGCGAAGACTTCGACATCTGGAAACCAAGCACAACGCAAGGTAAGCCATCGAGGGTAGAAATCATGTAATGAAAAAGTACACAAAAGTAGCACACAAAAGTATGGTACAATAAAAAAACAAGCACTCATGCAAAGATAGTCTAAGCATAGTACTTCTTCAAGTAAAGCCCATTTTTGGGTTCACTCAAAGGAATTCCATCATAATCTACTAACTTGTAGGCTCCCTTCTCCAACACTCATTTGATGATGTAAGGGCCTCACCACATAGCCTCAAATTTTCTGGCTCCTAGAAAATCACGATCTTGTTCATAGAGGAGAACTAGATCACCCTCAGAGAAAACACGTGTCTTGACATGCTTGTCGTATTGGGCTTTGATGCATTTCTTCTGGGTTTCAATAACTAGGGTGGCATCACGACAGGTTTCGTCCGATTGAATAAGATACAATAGACGTTCTTCTTTAGCAGAAGTGTTTCAAAGAAGTTCAATGGCTAGTTTCAAGGATGGGATCTCACATTCAATCGGTAGAACCGGTTCTATACCGTACACTAATTGAAAGGGAGGAAAACCCATGGAAGACTTCACGGACGTCCAATAGGCCCATAATGCCGAAAACAACATTGTGTGCCAACTTGTTTTGTGAATTCCTATAATCCGTCAAAGCATGGTGATAAGAACTTTGTTTATCGCTTCAACTTGGCCATTGGCCTGCAGATAGTAGGGGGTTGAGTTTTCATGTCGAAGACCCAACTTTTCTGTAAGCTCAGACATCATGAAGTTTCGAAAGTGACTACTGTGATCAGTGTTGATAGCCCGTGGGATTCCAAATCGTGTGATGATGTGATTGAATATGAATAGGGCTACAGTTTTTCCTATGTTATCACATGTAGGCGTCGCCTTGGCCCATTTTTTGAAATAATCCACGGCTACGATAATGTATCCATGCCCCCCGACCGAGTGAGGGTTACATGTCATGAAATTGATACCCCATTTAGTGAAAGGTCCAACAAAAACTACAGGATGTAAGGGAGCGGAGTGAGATCTTATTTTGTTGTTATATGTTTGGAAAGCGTGGTATTTCTGGACGGATGTTATAGAGTCTTTAAACAAAGAAGGCCATAAGTACCCTGCGCATAAGATCTTTTGGGAAGTGGCATACCCGGACATATGAACACCACATGCTCCATAATGGAATTCATTCAAATCTTTCTCAGCCTCATCAAAGGTGAGACAGCGTCGGAAAATAGTGTCAACACCATGGCGATAAAGAGTGTTGCCGAGAATGATGTATTGATAGGCTTGATAGCGGATGCGATGACGATCTGTACTAGAGAGGTCGGGTCAGAAAGTTTGAGTCTGGAGATAAATGATGATATATCCATACCAAGCGTCATCAGAGATGATCAGAAAGAGGGATTCATCAGGTAAAGAATCCTCTGCCACATTTTCTGTTTCAGCAAAGGGAAGGTCACATATCAGTTCGGCAAAAACCAATGACTTCTTCGACTTAACGCGTTCAAACTCTAAGTCGAACTCTTGGAGGATTACGATCCATTTGGAGTACTTTCCACCTAGCAATTTTCGTGTCAAAATGTGTTGCATAGGGTTGCAAGCAGAAATAACGGTGGTTTTGCGTAGTAAGATATAGTGACGAAAACGTTGGACAGCTTGAACAGTTGCCAAGGCCAATTTTTCCACAGGTAGATATTTTACTTCGGTAGTCGTGAGACTCCAACTCAAATAATAAATTACATTCTCATCGTGTGAATCATCTTCTTGTACTAAAACCATGTCAATGGTAGAGTTCGAAGCGGCTAGGTAGAGGAAATAATCTCGACTGTAATCGGGTGGGAAAAGTAGTGGTGTACGTGTCAGGGCGAGTTTCAAAGCGTCGAAGGCTTTGTTTGCAGTCTCATCCCATACGAATGTAAAAACTTTCTTCAACAATCGAGTGAATACTGATGTTAACTCAGTGTAATTTAGAATGAATCGACGTAAGAAGTTTTCCTTCCCTTGCAAACTTTGGAGCTGGCGTAAGGTAGAAGGAGGAGGTAGATTAAGGATGGCCTTAATCTTTAGAGGATCCACCCTAATTCCGTTACGTGAATCAATAAATCCTAGAAGTCTACCAGAATCCACACAAAAAATGCATTTGTGTGGGTTTAAACGTATAAGGTAGTAATGACAGCGAAGGAAAATGGCTTGGAGATGGGCCAGATGATCTTGGCGACACATGTAATGCGTCGGTAGATCATCGAGATAGGGTTGTACAATGTGATTTATATCATGAAAAGTATAAGGCATGGCACATTGAAAAGTCGCACCAATGTTCTTTAAACCAAAAGGGAGTTTTCGGTAGGCAAAAGTGCCCCAAGGACAAATGAAAGCAATTTTGTGTTGATTCGCGGGTAAAATGTTGATCTGGTTATAGCCGGAGAAACCGTCCATTAGTGAGAAGATTTCACTACCGGTGAAATTGTCGATGAACTGGTCAACGAAGGGGGTTGGAAAGTTGTCCTTGGGACAAGCTTTATTAATGTCCCAATAATCGACGCATACACAGATCATGCCTTGTTTTTTATTGACCAGAACAAGATTGGATGCCCAATCAGTTAAAGCCATAGGGTAGATAAAGTCGACCTTGAGAAGTTTTTCAACTTCAATCTTGATAGCAGTGGCTTTACGGGGGTGGACTGGGCAAAGTCTCTGTCGAACGGGTTTAGCATTTAGATAAGTCTTAATTTTGTGGACAATGATATCGGGGTCAATGCCCGACATTTCTTCATAGCTCCAAGCGAAAACGTCACGAAATTCTTGAAAAAGAGCTTTGTATGTGACGACGTCATCATCAGAACAAGCGAATATGATATGAACATTTTCGACAACTCCAGGTTTAACGGATATGTCAAGAGGAATAGTGGGTGAAATATTACTCAAGTTCCCTTCGTAAATCACATCGTGGATTGACTCGGGAACAGAGGAAATGACCACAACAGTCGACAAAGTCGAAATCCGTTGGTAGTTATCTATGGTGTGTTGTTCAAGGAAGATAATGGAATGATGATGCCCATCATCCCATGGGGTATCCTCCATGGACATAACCGACATAATCATCTCTTCCATAGGGAAAATGATGTGAAACGGATCAGGAGATGAATCACAAATAGAGGGGGTAGAAGGGGTTGCCAATTGAATGGCTTGATAAGAGGATTCAACCAGAGTCAAAGGAATTTGCTCGACATAGAGAATATAATCACCAGGGTCGGGTACTATCCATGGGTCGTGAGACGTGGGGGTTTCACGAACAAAGGTAGAGATCATGTTGATTGAGGCGACAAACGGAGGAGGAATGTCGGGTGGTGGGATTGGGAATGTACCCATCAAAGTAGAATCTTTAAGAAGACCCACATCGACATTCTCATACTGGGAGGTGTTTTCGAAATGAAAGGTGTGTTGCTAGTACGAGAATCAAAGTTAAAGAAGGCCAATTGATCGATAGTAACTACCTTTCCTTGGTGTGGGAAATGTAACACGCGGAAAAGTGTGGAGACAACTGCACGCATGGAATCAATTTAGCTCCGGCCAAGTAAGAGGTTGTAATCGAGAGGTGCATCAAAGACCTCAACCTCAATGTTGACCATTTTGCCTTCTAACATAATAGGCAATGAAGGAAGAACAGTGTAAGATTTAAAACCAGAGCCGTTAAAGGCCTTGAGTGTGTTGTTTGATTCAGTGAGAGGAGGAGAGCCAATGGATTTCCAACAGGTAATGGACATGGCGCACGTCGAGGCGCCCTCGTCAATAACGGTTCTGCAGATATTCTTGTTTTTTATGATAACTTGTATCTGAAATGCTAGTTGAGGAGGTAACCTTGGAATGTGATCTTCCAGGTCAAAGATTATCAAATTTGTATCTGTGGGGTCGATTCCACCAATAGCCTTTAACAGAGCCTTCCATTGCAAGGAGCAACTCTGAAAGACTTCGAGAGATGACATCGCGGGGGGTGCTTGTTCAAGATCTTCTACAATGTTGTAGTTTTGAGCAGCACGTGGATGAGGGTTGAAGGATGACTTTCGAGCAATGCCCTTTGGAGGAGAGTGGAGGACTGTATTGAGGCCCGGTCGTTTGAGATGAAGAGGACTGTTGGGAGGTGAAGTCGAGGGAGTCAATTTTACGAACGAAGGTGGTATATCGTCAACCTTCTCCTTTGAGGGAGAGTAATCTTTGGCCCGAGTAGCGATGGAAATATCGTTCTTTTTTGAATCACCGGTACACATGAGGACATAGGAAGTGGTGGAGGGAGAGGGTTAGTCATGAATGACCAATTGGGATTGTTGTTGAGAAGGGAAAGGTTGTGAAAAAATGATAGGTGTGGGAGGCTTTCGGGTCCCTTGAAGGAATTTAGTGACCTCAACACATCTTGGACAATATTTCGTGTAATGATCATCACCACATATAAGGTGAGGATATCTCGGTTTACGCTTATCTTTATCATCAGCAGGTTGTGTTTTGGTTTTGTCAAATTGTGGGTTATTTTTATCCTCCTTGTTCTTACCCTTCCCTTTTTTATATTTATTCTTTCCGGCAAGGGTAGTTTGAATGGAGTTAACCTCAGAGGTTTTTCCAGTGGGAGGAGTAGGAGTCGAAGCATTTTGAACATTAGAAGAATTATACTTGGAGTTGGTGGGAGAGGCTTGTGTAGATTGAGGTTGAGCATGGAAAGTTCCAATCACACAATCATTCGCATGAGAGGTAGCAGGAGTTGTTGAGGTAGAGGTGGTAGAAGGACGAGGAGCATCAGGGAGTAAGTCATAAAGAGTACCCATTTATGAATAAATGAGGTCTAAGTATTGAGCACGAATGATCGCTTGCTCTTTCGTGACAACTCCACCCATGGAAATGTCACGAGAGATTTTATTCACAAATGATTTTGTGAACCATTCTGCCAATAACTGATCGAGAAGATTGAGTTTAATCAAACGTCGTCTTCTTCATCGATGTGATCAGAGATATGAGTGGATTTATTTTGCTTGAAGGAACTGAGAATATCGGTTTCTGTTTCATAGTGGATTGGCAGTTGGTAGTGTGTGAGAAAATCCATAGCTAAGGTGTTGAAGTCATGGAAAAAACCTCGTGGTAATTCTATATACCACTTTGCAGCCGAACCCATAAGAGTTCACTGGAAGAGTTGCAACTGAATGGAGTCGTCCATCAAAGAGTTGGACAAACACCAAAGGTGAAAAGTCATGACATGGTTGTTTGGGTCCTCTCCAGGTTTTTCGTCGAATTTGGGAATGTCGGACGATAACTTGACTAGTATGACGGGCCAATGAGGAGAATGTAGGATGGGGTCATTCAAGATCCTAGACAAGTCGGGTAGATCCAGAGTGGCTAAGAAGGGTAACTTTCTATTCACATGAGGGTACTGGTGACTTTGGGGAGGAAGTCTCGTCAGTATACCAGTAGGATTGTAAGCAGTTTGCACGTGATGCAAATATCCTGGTAGATTCGGGTGTGGGTGTGGAGGTAGGTAGCCCGTAGGGTTGTACTGATTAGGGATGTTCCCTTGAAAAGGGACACTAGATTGAAGGTTCAAACCCCAAATGGGATTGGAAGGACCTGGGTATGTTTGGCCTATACTAGGGGGTATAAAAGAGACAGCTTGGGGTAGTTTCCCCCCAGTCGATTGAGGATTACCGTGGGTAAGAAAGTTCCAATACTAGGCCAAGGCTGCAGGTATGTTCTGCCCATAGGGTGGGGTAGGTGGGGGTTTTCCTCCAACCGAAGGTTGTGTCCCAATTAGGGTTTGACCTCCAAACGAGGGTTGTGTCCCAATGTGGGTTTGACCTCCAAACGGGGGTTGTGTTTGGCCTCCAAACGGGGGTTGAGGTTGGCCCCCATGGTTGAATTGTCTACCCCCAAGAATCTAGTAATTAGGCATGAAAGACTGAGTAATGACACTAGTGTCAGATCCTCTAGTGAAAGGTGGATAAGACCCTCTGGAGGGGGGCTGGGGAAGTGTTGGAATGAAATCGGCAACAAGATTGTGCCCAGATGCTCCGGATGGAACCTAGGTAGGGATAGGGATAGAAGCATTTAATGCATTATACCCAGGAGGAAGCGACGGGGAAGGTCTAGGCGAAAGTGGTGTGCCAATGGGAGCTTGGCTAGCCACCGTATTCTCGGTGGGAATAGTCATAGCATTTGGGACCATTGTAAAATGGGCCATCTAAAGGGGGATGGTCAAGTTAGGATCAACTGATTGGGTGTCTAAACCAGTGAAAAGATAGGCAGTTGTAATGGGAGAATGATCTAGGGGTATCGAGTCTGCAACATATGTGTCGGGTAGCTCGGTTATGACAAGTATATCAACACTTGTCCCGGTGCCGAAAAGATCCTATCTAGATATGCTAATAGTCCAAAATGGATCTTGGCCTTCAGGGCCTGCGAAAGGTCAGGTTGGTATTCCAGAAGTTTGAACAACAAGATCTCCAGATGAATTTAACCGAAGAATACGTCTCTCGGAATCGTGAGGAAGTCAAAAAGACTCTAGAGAATCAGAAACTCAGAAATGGTCTAAAGAGTTAGTTCTTTCCACTCGTGGAGTGGCAGTGTCTTGGACCTCACTTTGTTGAGGAGAGCCCTCCTATGGGTTGGTAGGCAAGGGTTGAGAACCTTTTGGATCTTTCAGGGGTAGTCCTTGCATTCTACATGAACGACGTGGAGGGTCAATATTTCCCGAACCAAAAAATTTGCAGAAAAAATCTATGGCCAACTATGGAAAACAACAACACTCACTAAAATAATCTAGGAATCACACCAAGCAAACAAAACCTTCTTATTTTGAAATCACTAGTTGGTGATGAAATCCAATGTCGTGAAGTCAAGACAAGAAGGGTCTAGGGTAGAGAGGGTGGAAAAGTTACGTTGACGACCTGCTTAACGGACTTACACCCTGGTGCAAGCTGCCACACATAATCATGGGTATACCCTCTAAGGAGCCCAAGTGAGTTTGAACAACGTCGATTCCAGGTACTGTGAAGACTTGCCCCTCCACAGTCACCTTGTGTAAGACCCTAAAAAGATATCCTACTAAGGTTTCCAAGAACAACAATGATGCCTGGGGAAACAATCGACAGTTCGATCCACGCACAAAGGCAGGGTATCTAGCTCGAAATCAACTCAAAAGGCTTCCACTCATCATTGTGGGTATACCTTTTAAGAGACCCCCATAATATGTGAAATCTATACACCAAGGCCAACAAAGTAGGGTGAGTAACTCTGCCAGTCTTAATGCGACCTCAGGTTTGACTCTTGTGTGAGAAGGGCTTCCCAGGACAAAATGTTGCCAATGGATTTGAACACTCCCTATCACAAGATATTATTGTGTGTTTTGTGCTTTGGAGAGTGTGTCTCACAACCTATTCCAAAGTGCTAGCCTAGCTAATGTTGGTGTAAAAGACCCTAGAAAATAAAAGTTGCTAAGTGAATTTTAAAATTACATAGTGGTTTTATAGGTTGTTGTTTACGCAAGAGGGAGACGGAAATAAAACCAATGTTGTATGAGACCTTGACCCAATAACGTGCAAATAGAGAATGAATGATGCAATTTTTTTTCAATGAAGTCTATCTACAGTAGGGAGAAGATATCTTTCTAGAATGATGTAAGCTACGAAAAATACTTCCTTTTTCTTGAATGAGCTCAATTTTCAAACAACCATAAACAATGAAACTTTCAATTTTTCTCTTTTTTTTTTTTAAAATTAATGAAAAAATTTCTTACGAGTGATTACTTGGAAGAATAAGTGTCTTTAAATTCCTCCTTTCTGAAATCAACACAGGGATGTAATGACGAAAGGACAAACAATCAATGAAAATTGATACACTCAACAAGCGACCAAATCAAACTTTCAATGAAGATAAAAGTAAAAAATGACGAGAAAGTATTAAATCGAATGTAAATGAACAAATGTCTTTCTAGTCAACAAGCAATCCAAAAATGTAATCAATCCAAAACATTAAAATCCAATCAACAGACTTTCAATCAATCAAGCACTCAGATTCGGGATCATAGATTATATCCTTGTTGATAAAAGTCAAAAATGAAAGTGGAAAATAACTAAGAGAGGTGTTCGATCTCCAAAAACCAATCGACAACAAGCTAAACACTCAGTAGACAGTCAAGAAATGGAATTAAAAGTTCCTCCCAGCTTGATAAAGAAAAAGTGGGTATCAAGAGGTGGTCAGACCCACACCAAAAAAATTTGCAAACGCCGCGGCGACCCAGCAATAGGTTACATTGCGGAAATAGAGCGTTTTCGCAGGCCAAAAACAACTAGGGTGCGAAAATCTTGCACTGGGATAAACAATTAGGGCATGAAAATCAAATGTTTTTGCGGGTTGTGTATGGACTACAGAGCGGAAGTGTTTGCAAATAAATAAATTTTGGAAAAAAGATGGAAAGTCTGAGGAAACTTTCAGGTCCAGAGAGTCTTGTTGGATCTCCCAAAGACTCAGAGACTGAAACATAATGAAAAATATAGGCTAAAATAAAATGGCCCACAAAAAACCACAAATAATTCGTATCCCCAGGGGAGTCGCCAATTTTGTTATTGGATAAATCGGTAGATGCAAACATGAACTAATCCCCCTAGATCCACCTAGATCTAGAACAAAACGAGACGGAACATCACGCTTTCCCTAAGTTGTGTTCATTGAGTTTACTACCAAATAAGGAATAGATAACATACCTTGGGAATCACTTCCTTCTATCTTTGGTGTCCCTGCTTCACCCTAGTGTTCCTGTGAAATCAGATCTGCAATAACACAAACCAACCAACATGAAAGAAACAATAGTAGAATTCAATGACAACCTAAACATGTGATCAAGGAATCATGTAATAAAATACTAATCATTTTATGGGAAAGAGACATGCCACCATATTATATTAATGAAAAGTGGAAGATATAACTGAATTTCCTTGATGTCGCAAGTTCCCTTTTAGTGTTCTTTCATTCCAACACACACATACGCTTGCTCTGAAATTCGCATGAAGATAATCCACAAAATATTGATGAACAAATGGAGACCTCAAGCATCACTAGAAACAAGATTCTTCACACAGTCTTCAACCCATTCTTTCATCAATTCTCTGCTTAATCTTGCTTAACCTTTTCCATGAGAAGCCCCTCCTTATATAGAAGAAGGTGAAGTGGTTAAAGGGATGAGGATGATCCCACCAAATTAGAGAAACCAATAGGATCGAAACCATACAGATGCCACCTCACATTCTAGAAGATTCCCCTTATAGAAACTTCATGAAACCCCTTTTCTCATTTAGCTTTGGAATGCTGCCGCACCCTGCCTATATAACAGCCTGCGGAAACCCCGCAGGCTAGCTATAGAGAAGCTTGCGGAAATCATAGATTTCTGCACTGTGTAATAGATGCAGCCTGCGTACCCTTTCTAAACAACAGTCTTGTAGAGGAGGAAAGAAGTTTATTTTCTCAGGCCAAAGGTAATTTTGGGAGCCTGAACACATGCTTGTGAAATCATCATTAGGGTGACCAAAATAATGTGTAACACAGGGGATTCACCAAGGGTGGTGACAGCGAAGAAGATGCATGCCATTTTCAGGCGAGAGGAGATAGCTTATGCAGTTGAATTCTTTATTATGGATACTAAGGGCGAGACAAGCAAATCATACCCTCCAAATATACAAAAAGTCCTTCACAAGCACAAAAGAGTCTTTGAGCCTATTCCTCTAGGAAAACCACTAGATAGAGGGTTTGAGCATATTATAGAATTGGAAGAAGGGGCCAAGCCGGTCATTACTACACCTTATAGACACCCAAAGAAGAATAAAGATGAGATAGATAGTGTTATCAAGGAATTGTTACCTATAGGACATATTAGGCCGAGTTCAAGTCCATTCGCATCATCGGTTGTATTGGTAAAAAGAAGGATGGAACCATGCACATGTGCATAGACTATTGAGCATTGAACAAAAGGACCATTCAGAACAGGTACCCCATTCCCCGGATGGATGAAATCTTGCATGAGCTTCATGGTGTAGTTTACCTTACTAAGATAGATCTACGCTCGGGCTATCATCAGATCGGGATGAGAGAGAAGGATGTACATAAAATTTCTTTCAGATGTCACTTCGACCACTATGAGTTTCTTGTGATGCCTTTCGTCCTCACCAATGCTCATGCCAACTTTCAGTCATGTATGAACCATGTGTTCAATAAGCAGCTAAGACAATATTTTCTTCTCTTCTTTGATGACTTATTAATCTATAGCAAGACATGGGAGGACCATTTAAGGCATGTGAATGAAATTATGGGCATCATGGAGGAGTAGTCCTTATATGCTAAAGAGTCTAAGTGTGAGATTGGTATGACTGAGGTTCTGTACTTAGGACATATTGTTAGGGAAAATGAGCATAGGTTCATCAAGAAACAAGCTATCATCAATTGACCTACCCCAAGGATATTCACAGAAATCGAAGGGTTCCTTGGTATTTGCAGCTACTACAGAAAGTTTGTCAAGGGATTCTCCCAGATTTGCGCTCCTCTGATAGACTTAACCAAGAAAGGGGATTTCACTTAGAGTGATGAAGCACATGTCACGTTTGAGAAAATGAAGAAGGTTATGAGTACTTTCCTGGTACTTTCCCTACATGATTTTTCTCAACCTTTCATATTAGACTGTGATGCATCAGGTGCAGGAGTAGGGGCTATCCTTATGTAAAATAGGCATCCTATTGCCTATGAGAGCCATAAGTTGAGAGGCCCTGAGTTTCTCTACACAATCTATGACAAAGAGATATTGGCCATAATGCATGCTTTGTCCAAATTTATACAATACTTAGTTGGAGCGAAATTTGTACTAAGAACTGACCACAATAGCCTCAATTACTTTTTATCTTAGAAGGACTTGAACGAGAGACAAAAAAAGTGGGTAAGAAAGATTCAAGCTTACAATTTTGATATTGAATATATCAAAGGCAAGAATAATGTAGTTGCAGATGCCCTGTCAAGAAGACCTTCAGCATATTCTATGACAGAAATATCAGTAGATTGGAAACCACGGTTATTGGTGGAGTAATCAAAGAACACGTTTGCATGTGAGTTGATGGATGGGAAACTATAGGATGACAGGTACAGGGTCATAAATGAAATCATTTATTACAAAGGAAGGATCTATTTGGTGCCCGGATATAAATTCAAAAGAAAGGTGCTCCAAGCCTTCCATGATGCACCAATAACAGGTCATCAAGGGTTCCTTAAGTCATACATATAGGTAAGAGAAAGGTTCTCTTGGAAAGGAATCAAAGGAGACATTATGCACTACATCAAGGAATGTGCTACTTGCCAACATAATAAATATGAGCACTATCATCCAGTATGACTCTTACAACCTCTTCCAATACCATAGAACAAATGGGAGGGTATCTTAATCGATTTCATCACAAATCTTCCCAAAGCGCAAGGTAAGGACTGCATATTCGTAGTTGTGGATCGGTTGACCAAGTTCAGTCATTTCTTTGCCATCTCCATGGAATAAAACGCATCATAGGTAGCTGATTTATTCTTTAGAGAGGTATTTAGGATGCATAGCTTACCTAAGAACATTATTAGTGACAGGGACAAAAAATTCATGAGTACCTTTTGGCAGGAACTGTTTAGATTGGTGGGCACTAAATTGACTCCTAGCACTAGCTACCATCCCCAAACTGAAGGGAAAACTGAAATTGTCAACAAATGGATATATGGTTACCTAAGAAATTATGTAGCAGGACAACATAAAGCTTGGGTCAAATGGATTTACTTTAGGGAGTATTTTTACAATACCACCTACCACATGTCCATTGGCATGTCCCCCTTTAAAGATTTATATAGTTATGATCCTCTTACTTTTGAGGATATTGTATTTGGGGAAAGCAAGGCACATGTGGAAAAGGAGTGGATCCAGGTTAATCATGACATCATCAGAGAACTCAAGGACAATCTCCATAGAGCGCAAAACCAACAGAATTTATACGCGGATAGGAAAAGGGTGGAGCACACTTTTGAAGTTGGTGACATGGTCTACTTGATATTGCATCTATATAGACAAGCATATATCAAGAAGAGTGGTCCTGAGAAATTACAACCACACTTCCATGGTCCATATGAAGTGCAAATAAGAATTGGACAAGTGGCATATGAATTGAGATTACCCCCAGGAAGTAAAATCCACAATGTTTTCCATGTGTCATGTTTGAAAAGAGCATTGGGTCAACATGTACTAGTCAATGATACATTTCCACCAGTTGATGAAGAAGGGAATATACACTTAATACCAGAGGAGATCTTAGAAACCAGGGTGAAACAACTAAGGATCAGAGCAATTAAATAATATTTGGTTAAATGGAAAGATTTTCCCATAGAATATGCTACTTGGGAAAGTGAACGAATATTGCAAGAAACTGGTTCTGGATTTCTTTAGGGCAAGCAATTTCCAGTAGGGGAGACTGTAATATCCCCTTCTCATTGACACAAGAGCTCAAGGATGTAGTAGTCTAACTACCCCTCTAGATTATAGTCCAAGACAAATAAGGGGAAGGAAAGTATGGTTTTGTCACTAAGAGATCTAAAGTTATATTATTAAAGTGACATTGGTAAAAGACTAAGGAAGAATTAAGTGACAGAAAGAAAAATTAAATTAAAAAACTTAGCAAGTGGGAAAAAACAACTCAATGACAAATTAGAAAAAGGAGGTATAAAAGAAAGATGAGGGCGCACCTCTCAGGATCCAATTATCATTATTCACTTGCACTTTGCACTCTTGAGCTAGACAACTTACATTTTGAGGGTTATGAGTGAACAAACCCTAGAAACCAACAAGGAGGTGAAATATTCCTATGTTCCTATTTCAAGCTTGGCCAAGGAGGTGAAATATCCCTCCCTCACCATTCTAATCCAGACACAGGTATTCAACATGCAATATTTGGAGTTTGATGTACATATATGAGGGTTTTCCAATAGTAGGGCGCACCATGGAAGAGAAAAAGCTTGATTTGCTTGGAGGAGACTTGATTTGCATTTATCCACTATTGTAGGTCTATTTCTAGGTTCATAGTGCCCTTTTGCAACCTTTACACCAAGGATTTTCCTCTTGGGTGATTTTATTTGGCTCGGGACGAATTTATGAAGGAGGGAACAACTCCCATTAAGGATACTCTTAGATCTGAAGGAAACCTTGGGGTTTTTCACTTAAACTTGGATCCTCCCTACTCTATAGCTCCTTATCTACAATTTGAGGTTATTTTGGTAGAGTTTGGAGGCCATTTACCAGGAGGCCAAAATATTGAGCATTTCCAACCAGTCATAGTTGTACCAGTTCCAGATCTAACCATCAAGGACCGTACCAGCAGAGATCTGAAGGATTCTATTTAGGAAGGGAAAGAAATTAATCTTGTAATCAACTATATTCAGTGGGTGAATACCTAGGGTCTCTATATCTTCTCTATTGTACCAGATCTATAGATCCATGTATGAGGATCTATTCTAATATTAAATAAAGGTTAGATCTGAAGCTTATTGTCTTGTTTCTGTCTTTCTTTCCTTGAACAGTGTTTCAATCTTGTTATTATGTCTTCAATGCAATAAAAATACAAGAAAAACTCTTCAACACACCTTTCTGTAATCACAACCTACAAAAATCAAATAACTACAAACGACAACAAACCCAAAAAGTAGGGAACCAACTCCCCATCAGGGCGATCGAGAACCTGAGTTTGAATATCGTCGTTCTTGTACTTACACAGATCATAGGGTCGGCCTCGTTGCATCAGGCATCAAGGTCACTGATGTTCTACTCAATGGAGTTCTTACGACCCATAATTTATGATTGGTGCACCTCAATACTAGCTAACATGAAGAGCCAGTTGATAGACTGCAAACAAGGTAGAAAGAGGAAATTTGGGTTCACATCTATATTATGTTGTTTTTTATTTGATCAGGTTCTAGGATTGAGCCCTAAATTTGAGATCATTCCACATAGACCACATGATCCATCCATGTCATGGTGGACAAAGGTGATGAGGTGGTTGGGAGGTGGTAGGGTGCCAACCCCCTACAACGATGAGTTCTTCTTATGGTGGCATCAACAGGTGATAGCCCTGGACGACTACCCTTATGTAGGGATTGACTACAGAGGATATCTTGACATGCCATTGCCAGTAGGTTCCGCCTATGAAGATACAGGTATGATTTTTTTTTTATATTTCATTTTTTTGTGTTTTCTTTAAAAGAGTTAAAAAAACACAAATAATTTTGGATGGTGTCAAGTATTCAACAAAAAGGATTTGTTACGCGGATGTGGGTCTGCGACTGCCAGATGGATTCACATGACATCGGTGGAGGAACTGGGGGGATGAGCCAGCGGGAGGAGATGTGAAGAGAGTGCTTCAAAATGTGTAGGTGAACCTGTCTCATTTGACGCATAGGATTCCGATGGTTCAGGTAGAGGATATGCCAGAGGCGATGCAGCCACAGGTGGTAGGTGTGCCCCGTGCATGGGTGAAACTCTTTTGGAATCTCGCAAAGGCCATAGTATGCTATCATGACACACATCTGGCTCCACATGCGTAGATGTCATGGTCATTATATCTATCAGATGTATATGTATTTTGAGGGTGTGAGGCCCATTTTGTACTATGACACCATATTTTTTGGAGAGATGAAATATAAAAACATTGGTCTTCGACTTTACTTATATATGATACAATGTGTACATTGATTTGTTTTCTTTACTTTAGTCTTGTGACAAATTCCAATCTAGGACATAATTAACATATGCATCGGATACATAATTAGAACTTCTAGGTATGTGATTATAAGTAATAAAATCAAAGTGGCATTCCAAAAGTTGTACCCATAGGAATTGTCGAAGTAGAGTAGGGTCTCACACACAGTAATTGTCGTTTAACTGTCATACTACTATCTGGGAGTCCACGTGAACTTATAAAGATCAAACACCATGAGAAATGACATCGTGTAAAATCTCTATAATGGCATTATACTTAGCCACATTGTTCGTTGATGGCCCTAGAAAAAAGCCACTTGAAGACACCAGTTGAGCCTCGGGTGATTAAATGACCCAAGCGATGGAAGCCAAGTTCCATGTATGACGACTGGCACCGTCTGTGAATCCTAAGTAAATAGGATATTTTGTTGATATCTTCCAACCAAAGGAAAACTCGATAAGCAGGTCGAATGACTCAAAG
>SNQJ01S0087798.1:29847-41013 GCA_010110895.2 Picea sitchensis
ATATACACTAAGATACACTAGTATATAAAGAGTCACACCCAAGCTTGAGGGCTCAAGCGTAATATCTTTTCAGATAGAGCCCATTTTTGGGCTCGGTCAACATAATCCCTTCATAATCTTCTAATTCATATGCTCCTTTTTCCAAAACACGTCGCACTATATAAGGATCGTGCCAGATGGGGTTAAAATTGCCTTCCCCCAATGGTTCTTTGGCTTGGTCATACAGGAGGACCAAGTCACACTCAACGTACTGCCGAGGACAGACATACCTATCATATTGAACCTTGACACGTCGTTTATTCTCTTTGATAGTTGTAGAGGCATCTCGACATTGCTCATCTAGATGTTCTAGGTGTATGAGGCGTTCTTCAAGAATAGAAGTGTCAGGTAGGAGCTCAATTGCCAACTTGAGTGAATGGATTTCACATCCAATTGGAAGGATCAACTCCACACTGTGTACTAACTGAAAAGGAGAAAAACCAGTGGAAGTCTTAACCGAGGTTCGGTATGCCCAAAGTGCAGGGTAAAGCATAAGATGCCAGTCAAATTTAGTCCGACTGACAGTTTTTTGCAAGATGGTCTTGACAGATTTATTCACAGCCTTTACTTGTCCATTTTCCTGGGGATAATAAGTGGATGAATGACCGTGCCTAAACCCCAGTTTTGATGCTAATTCCTTCATCATTTCATTCTAAAAGTGACTACCATGATCAATGACAATCTCCTTTGGAATTCTGAACTGGGATATAATTTGGTTGAACACGAAAAATGTTGTCATATTACCATCAGATTTAATAGTAGCCATGGCCTTTGCCCATTTAGTGAAGTAGTCCACGACCACGATAATATGTTGATTCCCCCCAGTATAAGTTAGGTTACAGTGCATAAAATCCACCCCCCACTTGGTGAATGGGCCGACGGTGATGACTGTATGAAGAGGGGTTGGATGCAAGTGCATTTTCCTAGCGAAGACCTAGCAAGGGTGACACTTCTTGATTGCTTCAACACAATCCTTAAAAATTAATGGCCAAAAATAACCAGCTCACAATATTTTTTGGGTTGTCACAAGCCCAGATAGATGACCACCACAAGCCCCATTGTGACATTCATTAATAACAAACTCAACTTCTTCGCGAGCCAAGCAACGACGCAAAATATTATCTACACCTCGACGATACAAAGTGTCATTGATAATAAGGTAGTTTTTAGCTTTATGTCATATATGTCGTCGATCGTAACTCAAACGATGATGAGGTAACTTCAAGGTTTGAAGATATATTAAAATGTCTCCATACCAGGGGTCTAAAGATGAGATAAGGAAAATATGTTCATCTATGAATGAATTGACAAGGATAACGTTCTCATCTAATCTAGGGAAGTCTAATATCATCTCGACAAAAAATAGCGATTTCTTAGACTTCGTCGAAGCAAAGTCAAGGTCAAACTCTTGCAAAATGACAATCCACTTATTGTATTTCCCCCCTATGATATGCCTAGTAATGATGGATTGAAATGGATTGACATCAGAAACTACGGTAGTTTTGCAAAGTAATATATAATGTCGTAATGTTTGAACCGTGTGTATGGCATCCAAGGCTAGCTTCTCAACGTGAGAGTACTTAAGCTCAGGACCGAATAAGTTTCGACTAAAACAATAGACAACATGCTCATGGAGCTCATCATCTTCCTGAACTAGAACCATACCAATCATCCCTTTGGATGCGGCGATATAAAGAAAATAATATCTATTGTATTCAGTAGGCTTCAGCAGAGGCGTTGATACCAAGGATTTATTAAGAGCATTGAAGGATTCATGGGCTCGCTCATCCCATATAAACAGAGTATCCTTCTTCAAAAGATGCATGAAACCCTTACTTATATTGGCATAGTTCACTGTGAAACGACGTAAGAAGTTAGCTTTCCCCCGTAAACCCTGAAGATGATGAATGCTGCGCAGGGGAGGCAACCAAAGTATTGCCTCAACCTTCATAGGATCCACGAAGATCCCATTCTTATAGACTAAGAACCCTAAGAGACATCTATACCTAATGCAGAAGATGCACTTGTGAGGGTTTAAACGGATGTGATAATAATGACATCTCTCAAATACTAGTCAAAGGTGAGTGGAATGATCTAGTCTCTTGCGAGAGTGAGCAGTGAGATCATCAAGAAAAGCTTCGACAATGTGTTTGAGATCATGAAAAGAAAAGGTCATGGCGCGTTGGAAGGTTCCTCCAATGTTTTTAAGGACAAAAGGAATTTTCCAGTATGCAAAAGTACCCCAATGACAAATAAATGTCATCTTATGTTGATCCTCGAGTTTGATCTGAATTTGATTATATCCTGAAAATCCGTCCATAAAAGAAAAAACCTCACTTTCGGCATACTCATCGAGAATCTGATCAATGAAAGGTGTTGGGAAGTTGTCTTTAGGAAAATTGTCAGGTCTCAAAAATTCATACACACACAGATGGTTCCTTGTTTCTTATTCATGGTAACGGGATTGGACACTCATTCAGTCAAAGGAACCGGGTAGATGCAACCAACATAGAGTAGTTTCTCCACCTTTGCCTTAATAGCAGGGGCTTTCTTAGGGTTAACAACTCTGAGATGTTGTCAAATAGGTTTAGCATCTAGGTAAGTCTTGATTTCATGTTCGACAATACGAGGGTCAATTCTTGGCATCTCGTTGTATGACCAAGCAAATACATCATGAAATTCCTTGAAGAGATTGATGTAGATATGAATTTCTTTAGGCGAACAATCTGCATCGATATATACATGTTCAATCTTACCAGGAACTCGAGAGATGTTGATAATGATGGTAGGAGAAATATTCTCCATGTTTCCTTCGACATAAATGCCATGCGTATCTAGTGGAACTACGACGTGACCGACCATCTCACTCAAGGTAGATCTAAAATTGTCTTGTTCGATCCTAAAAATTTATGGGAGAAAGTAAGAGCGATAATGCATATCATCCCATGGCCTATCAGGACCATTTATAGCCTCTAATATGGCTTCATCCGAAGTTAAAGTATCATCGAGGTAATCATGTGGGCAAGATGATGAAGTGGCCCATACGAGCTGAAGAGAAGGAATCTCCTCGTCTCTATGCGAGAAGACAAGATCTAGGTCAGTAGTAGAGTCAAGAATAACATGATATGCTATCTTTGTCACTGACAGTGGCATTTCCATTTCAATATGTGATCGACCTTCACAAGACATGGTCGGGGAAGGTAGGGTCCAAGGATCATTGAAGTATGAAGTACAGAAAGGAATGAACCTCATTGATGAAGAAGACCTACTAGACATGGCATAAATGTGATGAATTGGTGTTGTGAAATCAAAAGTACCCATGAGGGAGGATTACATTCCGACACCAATATCCTCAGTTGTCGACTAAGAATTGTAGGTCATTGGGATCGACAGTCCAATTGATGCATTGGGACTAGCATTCACAAAGGATAACTAATCAATCGTCACTATTGTCCCTTCAGGAGGAAAACATAAAGTGCAGAAAACAGAAGATACGACTGCGGTCATGGCATAATTCCAATTACTCCCTAACAATAAATTATAGTCAAGGGGTGCATCAACCACCTCAACATCCACCTCCACTATCTTTCCACCAAACTGGACCGGAAAGGTAGGAAGAATTTCGTGGGGATGGAAAGAACGACCATCAAATGTGGTCAACATAGTTGGAGATTGAGAGAGCATTGGAGAGCCAATGTATTCCCAACAGGTTAGGAACATCACGCACGTTGCAGGGCCTTCATCAATAACAATATGTTTGATGGTATATTTTGAGTAATCCACATGGATTTGAAAGGAAACGTGGTAAGGAAAACGATATTGAGCATCCATAATGTCAAACTTGATAACCTTTGAGCCACATGGGTCTAGAGCTCCTAACATAGATAACAAGGAATTCCTTTGTGAAGGACATGTTTGGAGCACCTCCAATGCCGACATCGCACACAGGGTTTGACCTAGATCCTCGACAATCGAATAATTTTGGGCACCTATAGCATTAGGGTTGTGGGTAGAGCATTTTAGTACTCCTTTCAGAATACGAGGCAGAGGCTCTGGATTTTTGATCTGGAAAGGTGTTTCCAGAGGAAGGGGGAGACTCTGGACCTAGAACAGTTTGCGAGGAACTGTAATCACGAGATCGAGTGGCTACATTGATTTGAGACTTGACCATATTTACACATAGACGATCACCTTCATGCATCATGGGGGTTTTGATTCCCACTCAGCACATTACTGGTCTTAGAGGAGCTCGAGGCCATGTGTTGATTATGTGGAAACTGATTAGTCAGCACAACGGTAGGTTGAGATAAGAGCCTCACGACTTCCTCAAGTTTGGGGCATAAGTGGGTAAGGTGATCATCTGTACAAAGTTGACAAGGAAACTTCACCTTCCTATTTTCTTTCTTTCCCTCACTATAATTAACCTTCAATATATCATTTTCAGCATTTTCCTTGGTTCTGTTATCATTTCTCAAACCCTTACGATTACCTCTTCCTTTCCTTCTATTCCCGCCTGGTTGTTGGTCACCATTTGGGTTGGTCGACAATTGTATAGAATGCACATCCACCGACTGAGTGGGAGTGCAGGACACAGACGAAGTTGGTCTTGCTACAGACTGGATTAGAGACAACTCCTTCAAATGGTTCATCACCAAGTCTACAGACTTAGTATTTGCAAAGCCTATAATTCCATCGGCATGAGGCCCAGGCTTTTGTCTTGGGTCATAGTTTGACCTCGGTGCATCAGGAATAATTTCATATAACATCCTAGACATGGAATATATGAGGTCCAAATGCTTGGCTTTGAAAATAGCTTCTTCCTCAGAGGTTACCCCGGATGTAGAAACATCCTTCTAAATATAAGGCAATAGGGATTTCAGGAACCATTCCAACAAAAACTATGGAGGAATGTAGGTTTTAATCAACCTCTTTCGTCTGCACCACTCTTGGATGTGGTCTGAGATATGTATGGCCTTATCTTGGCGAAGGGCCAACATGAGTTCTATGCTAGCATCATAACGAACTGGCAACTGGAAGTGGTTGAGAAAGAATAAAACCATCTGATTAAAATTCCCATATGTTCCCCCCAGTAGCTCAATGTACCATTTCGTTGCAACTCCTATGAGGGTGCGTTGAAAAGGTCTCAAACAAATATAATCATCATTAAGAGAATTGGATGAGCACCAAAGATGAAAAGTAGTGACGTGATCACCTAGATCCTCACCAGTTTTTCCTTCGAATTTTGGAATATCCATAGGAAGCTTAATGGGGACAGGGGGCCATGATGGATCATGATGCACCAGGTCATTCATCAACCTCGACAAGTATGGAAAATTAAGTTTTTCAAAAAATTGGATTCAGGGTTGTGGAATTTGAGCCCATGCTCCCGGGAAAGATTGATGCTGAGGGATTGCAGCCCATCCAGAGTTCTGGTATACACCATGGCCCTGTCTAGGAGTATAATATCCTCCTCCGAACTTATTCACAAGAGGTTGGTTGGGCACCATGCCTGTAGGAATATTATAACGAGGGTTATAAATATTGGCCCCAGCTAGAGGAGCTCCAAGTTGGGGGTTGCCCAAGTATGAAACTAACCTCCCCGAGGTGTAAATCCGGAGGATAGAGGTGGATTCATTATACCAAATTTATTAGTCAGAATCGGTGTAGAGGAGGAGAAAGTAAAGGATGGAATAGAGGAAGTAGCTTGTCTGCTCGATTGATTACTCCATCCAGGAACATTGAGACCACGATTAGACCTGAAGAAAAATGGAGGTTGACCCCCGACCGAAGGATTTGTTTGGGGAATTTGAGTTCCACCAAGTGGGAGAGGAGTATACGAAGGGGCCATGCCCCCAGGTTGAATACTAGGATTTGTATTAGTCGTTGGAATGGAGGATGAAATTTGCAATGTCAAGTTTGGCATACCATAAGAGAAAGGGTTAGAGGTTGTAGGTATGGCATGAGAATTATATCTAGGTGAACCAAAAAGAGACCCAAAAGGGTTCGTTACTATGGGTTGAGTAGAAACCACATGACGGATAGGAGTGATGATGGGAACCTTCGCCACTACAACCGTAGTGGTCGAAGGAGTTCCATTAGCTATAGTAGGTATGGGAGTCGAAGGACTCCCAATATATTTTTGACTCGACTCAGTACTCATACTTGTATAATCACAAGTCTGATAGGTGGAGGTATGTGTACCACATTTGATAACTTTATCCATTTTAGAAGGCAAAGACTCAAGATGCGGTGGTAACTTCAAAAAATGGTGATATTGGTGAGGAAATTAGTCTGGCTCCACGATGACTCAAGACTCGAGATATAGAAACAAAATCCTAAGGCTAACTAATAATCAGAGTGCACACCAAAATAAACAAAAGGCCAAATGCACACAAACATGATATAGTGGTTGAAAAGGGGCCTCTCTCACTAGAGTAGGTATGCCTCGCCCAAGAGGGGCCTCAAACTCCCTTCAAAAGATCGGAGGTATCAAAATTATTTATAAGGGCCCTCGTGGGCTTAACAATGCAGTCGTTCAGATCCCCCTGGAGAGGTAATCCTCCATAAAGGTTGTGTGTTGTCCGACCCTTATCTGATTCATGGTACCTGCAGAATAACCCCTGTAAGTAAACTATGTGGCTACCTATGTCAAGCAACTAAAGCCACCATGATATAACCAATGCCCATTCAAATAGTCATATTTCATGTCCACCATATGGGCAGGATAACAAAGCCCAAAATCTTGAAAGAACCGCCTCTCAAGGAGGTAAAGGTACTAGCAAGAGCCCCAAATATGAATAGATCCCCAGAAAGATCTTTGACGTTAATAAGGTATTAGAGGGCTATCTCTACAACCAACTTCATGTGAGCTCGTGCTTAACACAGGTGTGAGTGGAGCCTCCTGACGTCACTAATTACACAAAGGATTTGACCACTCCCTGGTCAGACACATATGTTGAGTTTAATAGACTTGGAGAATTTTACTCACAAAATCCTATTCCAAGGCCCTATATCCTAAGCCTGTTTGTGTACTCTGAAAAATAAAATCGTTACTAATCAATTTCAATTAATCAACGCTAATTTTAATGGCTTTGTTTAATCAAGAGACATGGTCATGAAACTAATGATGTTGTGACTCTGCATATAAAAGAAATGAATATGAATATAATGCAAAGTCCTAAATTTAAATTCTCAAGAGATGATAAGCTTTTCAAATGAAACTTCTACAATTTCAATAAGATGCAATCTTTCCACAAATGTAAAGATCAATACTAAATAACCAAAAGAGCAAATGCCATAATGCAAAATGCATATTTTTGTATTTTCAATATAAATAAATGAAAATGCAAGGACTGAATAACAACTTGATACATAGACCCTACTGCAAGCAAAAGAGACAAGCCAAGTAGGATACCAAGAATCAAACACTTAGACCAAGATGCAAGGACAACCAATGAAAAAGATGATAAGAAAGAAAAATCGGCTGAAAATTCAACCAAAAGAATGTTTCCTATCACTCTGTAGGCACTCAACAGTTGGGACATAGACCCAAGAAGACTCAACAACCATCAAAACTTACGCAACATACAAAAAACTTAGACAAAAATCCTAAAAAGTTGATGTACGCGATTGTTTAAGGAAAGATCGCGTATGTACATGCCCTGTAGAAGGACAACTCGTGTATGTACGCGTCTATCAAGGGAAAACTTGTCTATATGTATTAAAACACTTTCAAGGAAAGGATTAAGATAAGAAAACTCAGATATAAAGTAAAAATAGGCTATCAAGCAATCAGGCGACAATAAAACTCAGGCTAACAGAGTGGATTTGGAGGAGAAAAACACTCCAAAACCCAAAATAGAAGAATCATCCCCAATATGGTCGCCAATTCTGTTATGAGGAAAATCACTCTATGGCATGGGGTAAATCACGACAGACGGAATGACTGCAGAAATCGACTCTAATCCAAAGTATGCTATATAAATAAAAATTCTAACAAGACAAGATAAAGATCCTACCTCGTTTGGACGTTCGATGAAGACCATCATTGAACACGTGACCCAACGCTTTATACCTGCAACTTGTCCTCAAAAACCAAGATACGAGAGCATATGGTGATAATATATAGTGTTAGCACATAAAATAGCATAATCCATTAACATTCATAACAAATACGCCCATGGAATAGAAATTCAAATATTTGCAAGATATCAGTTGGACGAGAAAAGAGTATTTCTATTAAAAAATGATCCACAAAAGTGTACAAGTGACAAACTTCCATGTTGACACATCTCAAAACCGAGAAACTAAGTCCCTTCCAGTTGGGCCTCCACCACTTCAATCCTCCACTAAAGGCAAGCTCATATAAGAGAGACAATGAGGTTCTCCATCAAAGAGGGAAGAGCTTAGGGGATGAACAATGTGTTCAGACTTTAAAGGACAAAGGGATGCAGACTCAATGTGAAGTGAAAATTTCTCCAGAGTATCTTTGCTCTCAAAAGTTGAATTCTCTTCTCCTCCATGGCTTTGATATGGCCCAATTTATATCCTTCAAATGGAACTGAAGGGCCGAGTCAGAACGTTTCGAGTATATGGAAGGTCAAGGATCATGGATCTCATGATGTGACATGGAAACTCGACACAATTTTTAATTTTGGGCACAAAACTCGATGTACGCGGGCTATAATGGTGCAACCTGCGTATACGCATGTTGTATAACTATTAGGGAACGCATATGTGGAAAAATATGATTTTTTAGCTCTGGGAAGTGCAAAAGGGGACTTCAAGTCTGCATAGGGAAATGGAAAGGCCTTCTGAGCAAATTGTATGGGGTGAGGCAAATCTTGCTATAATAAAGGGTGAAATTGTTGATTTAAGACAACCATAAGTTTTAGCTCTGAAATCATAATAAGGCACGAGTATAGCGATTGGAAAGGTAATATAGAGGAAAACATGACAAAAGGATTAATTTCTCTGAGGAAACATCTAGTTGTTTCATAAAGTTCCGAGAAAATGGACAATTGACTCCGTGAAGCAATTGCTCAATTTGAAAGTTTTTCAAAAAATGTAAATTTTGGAAAAATATTTCCAAATGGTAGAGGTAAATGCCAAATTTGAATATCATGTAAGGAAGACTACAGATGATCATGATGGTTCCTATGCACAGGTATAGAGGCACATTTGGAGTGCAAGCCTGGCAATAAAAAGGGGTTGAGCTTTTAATAACAGGGTAATTGTTGATGAACAAAGTAACACTCAAGGATAGAGTCACTACTACATATCCATCACAATTTCCATGGAAGCAAAGACTATTTTCGTGGAAATTTTTTCGTCACTATATCCATGAACTAGTTTTTCGTGGAAATAGCGACGACATAAGGCCGTCACGCATCATAATCCTCAAGATAGGTTTACCTTTAAAAGCGTGGCAATTGTGACAAAATATCGTCGCAATAGGGACGACAAACCGTGCCAAAGTAAAAAACTAACCAACAACTTACGACACAGATTCCATATGTGTGACGAAAAAGCGTAGAAAGTTGCGACGAAATTTCATCGCTATTGCCATGAAAATGCTTGACTCACCAACAATTTACGATGCAGATGCTATATGTGCGACGAAAATGCATGGAACATTGTGACGAACTTTCGTCGCTATTGCCACAAAAAATCTTGTACAGTAAAAAATGTTGCGATGAACTTTCGTCGCTATTGCCACGCTTTCTATAGGTTTAAAAAATAAATAAATCTACATGAGAATCTACATGAAGAGTTGGAAATAGTTGTAGAGAAGCAAATTTGTATAGTTGATAAGCTAGTCCCTTACACTACTAGACTCGAGAGATAGCTACTGGCTAACCATTGTAGCCACCCTATGATATATTTGTATAAACCTCACCTACTTGATAATGATGATTCTTAGCAAATTTTCCAGGATGATAGGGACATTTGTTGCTTTTTGCTTATTGAGAGCAACTTGATACTCTAATGTCATTCTCATAGACAAAAAAAAAGTTTCCCAAGGTATTACTACCTTTGGATAATTCCTTTTCCCTAAGTGATGTTGGGAGTAAGAACACATCCTCTCAAGAGGCTTCAAAGAGAAAGGTATCATACACTATCCTTATGAATATTGGTGCATATGATGACCCTAAAACTTTGTCTATAAGCACTAATTGTTTCAAGTTAGAAAAGAAAAATAATATTACTTTATTCCTTGAATTCAAGGATGTCTTTGTTCTAATAAATTCCCCTTGGTAAAGGTATGTCAGTGATGAGTTTTTACCCCACCAAAATCACCTCTTTCAATTAATACATTATTTATGTTCAAAGCAAAACCAATGTGAAATTTAATCTTCCTTATAACCTCTTATACGACATCTCTCTCTTGTTATGTTAATAACTATGGAATATCGGTTGGTTGTCCATCACTATAGCAATGAGACAAATGTTACATTAAAATGGTTTCCTCAATGTCACTAATAACTTTAACAATTTTGTACTTTTTATTCCTCCCATCTATAATTTTCCATAAGCATTATGTGACATTCTTTCCAATATGCATTGTGTCAAACAAATGAGACACTTTTAGGTGCTCATAGTAGGGAAACCGAATAAATTAGATGTAGTATCGCTTCATACCTTGTGGTAGCCCACCTTGACGACGTTTGGAAACACAAATGAAAATAGTTTTTTTATTATCAAAGTAAATATTAAAAACTATAACAAGTAACAAATATGGATGGAACCAAAACCAATTTGTTTTTTTTTTAACAAAAACGGTTATGGATTGAATTAATGGGGTGGACTAGCCACATAATCGGTTACAAATTAGCCTCAAGTTTTTTCGGGCCTATTTTTCTGCACCATTCTACCTCTATATCTAAAGGCTTGTGATCTGCACTAGCTTCTGTACTCCTTCAGTATCTATTACTGTGTTTCAGCATCTATTTCTGTGTTTCAACAACTAATTCTGTGTTTTAGCAACTATTTCTGAGTTTCAGCATCTATTACTGTGTTTCAGCATATATACAGTACTGTGATTCAGCATCTAACTCAGTACTGTGATTCAGCAACTGTTACATCACTGTTACAACCCTGAGTTTCAGCATCTGGAACAACACTGTT
>SNQJ01S0087799.1:0-12929 GCA_010110895.2 Picea sitchensis
AGCGTCTTCAATGCATAGCCATCATATTAGGGTTTAAAGTTAAATAAGGTTAAAAGATCATTAATTGTGCCCATTATCAATAGGTGTACGTCTTTGGGCGTAATTATACTTATTGAAGATGGGTACAATTAATTACAATTAATGATGTTTTAATTATAAAAACTAATTTTATGGCTAGCAATTGAAGATGTTGGTATATTCTTAGTCGTCCTCCTAAATCAATGAATGAAATTTCATATTTATAACTTTTTTGCATTTTTTAATGCTTACATTTCCTTGTTTACTTTTTTCACATTTACTTAATATGATTAATATTTCACTACCATTATTAGTGATTACCACATTTACCTAATTAACAAAAATATATAAAACACCTTGTTCATTATTAAATTTCATTATAAAATTCTATTTTGAGTTCAATCAACCACAATCATGAAACTGTGCTAGTTCTTATATTCTTTAAACAACTACAATCACGGTTTCTTAGCTGACTAATAATTTCTATGTTGGAAAATCCCTATATATATATATATGCAATAACTATTCGATATTAAATTTAATTTGATATACTAATTAAAAATAAATAATATGTATCATGAAACTGTGCTAGTTCTTATATTCTTTAGACAACTACAATCACGGTTTCTTAGCTGACTAATAATTTCTATGTTTGAAAATCCCCATACATACATACATATATATATATATGTATGGGGATTTTCAAACATAGAAATTATTAGTCAGCTAAGAAATCGTGATTGTAGTGGTCTAAAGAATATATATATAGATTTTAGACAAGAAACCGTGATTGTAGTTGTCTAAAGAATATATATATGGATTTTGGACAACTACAATCACGGTTTCTTAGCTGACTAATAATTTCTATGTTTGAAAATCTATATATATATATATATAACTATTTGATATTGAACTAATAATTTTACCATGTTTGAAGATGTATATATATATATATATATATATATATATATATATATATAAAAACTATTAGATATTGAGTTTAATTTGATATACTAATAAATAATATATATGTAACTATTAATTTTAAGAAGTTTGATATATCAATTAAAACAATAGCTATATAATTATTAACACAAAATAATATTATTTTAAATTAATAATGGGGAATTTATAATTCTTTATTTAAGTAAAAAAAATTACAAAGACAATTTATGTATTTTTAAAATTACAGTGGTTTTATTGTATATAATTTTTTTTTTCATAAAGTTTTAATTTTTAATTTACAGACCCTAACAAATCCTAACTTATTTTAAGATAATTTTAATTCTGGCCCAAATGTTAATCTTTTTTTAAATAAGTATCTATAAATTATCTTTCAAAATAGTAGTTACAATCAATAGTATCCATGAAAAAAGTCTAAAACCCTGAACTATCCAGTAGGGAGGCGGTTTGATCCTTTAGGACGGTGGGAGTCTTTGGCAAAAAAAAAACTAGAAAAGAAGTATTAGTCTGCTTAAACTAGATATTTCCATGTAGGACCCAACTATTAAAAAAGTTGTTAAACATGACAAAAATTAAGAGCTCTTTGAAACCTGAAAAACATAATTAGCTTTGAGAACCTTGAGGTTGTGCAATGTCCTGCAGTGGAATCACCCCAGCTGCTTCCATCATGTCTGAAACAACTTCCGTAGGCCTGGATTCTGGCGTGAATTGAGTGTTTAAGTGGGTAGCCATGCTCTCTCCGTGGTGTTCCATCAGGTCCAGCTTGAACCAAATGTTTGTCAGGTCGTGCCAGAGCTCGAAGACTAAAATTTGCAGAATCAACACTGTGTCAAGAAGCCTCAAACAATCCTCAAAATGAGTGTTGGATCTCAGGGGAGTTGACTAGGGCTGAGAAGGAGGGAGGGTCGGGCGAACAAGTAGATTGGACGAGGATGGGTCATTTTGGATTGGCCTATGAACCAACCCAAGTGGACAAGACCAGGGTGAGTGCCAAGGTGAAGGAGATACAGATCCAGTGGAGGATAACGAAGACGAAGACCCAACATAACCTCCAGAATTTGACCGAACCTCCCGATTTATGTTCGTCATCCTGTCGTAGGCTCAATACCACTTGGGGCCTCTTTTCGGACGTCCGCGTTGTCACGACATACTGAGGAGGAGTTAAAACCAGAGCGAAGCAGAGGCAGAGGGTCAACACCGTGGGGATGGAAATCACACCCAGAAAACGCTATCAAAACCAATGAGCCATATGCCCAACCACTCATTCTTGCTGAATATAACCATGATCACCTACACCAGAGTTTCCATGCGGGGAGATGAAAGAAAACAACTAGCGTATGGAGCCATTAACGTCAAGGTTAGGTGAATTAGGCAACTCAACATCCAGTAGTACCATCTGTTGCAGACTCGTGCGAGGTGGATATAAGTAAGGCAGAGAGTTTCCTTACTGCGGGGGACGTGGTAGCTCCTTGCCGCTCCACTACACCATTAGGCTTCATGGGTAGGCAACCCCATCTGGGGGAGCATGTGAAAATCTAGCAACCTAGCCCTTGCATAATTTTTAAATGATTTTAATCCTTTTAATAACACATTAATTGGCCTTATTGCGTAATACATGTTTTAAAGTTGATATTGTCATTTTAGAAAAAGATATTTACCAACTAAAATTTATTATTTATATTTCATTAATCTATTCTTTTTAGAGATCACTGGATTAATTTTTACGACCCACATATACCATTTCAATAATACAATAGTAAATTTCTACAACTAAATTTTCATTATAGAGGGTTCTAGGGTTTATTGATGATGGAAATAGAACGCTGGTTAGGGTTTCGTTTGAAAGAGGATTGATAGCATACCTCTTCCTCCTAATATTTAAGGAAGGAAAAGATAAAGCTGCTCTCAAAAAATAATTTTGCATGGCTTTTTTGACAAATGAGAAGAGATAAAAATGTAATGCAAATTCCATAAACCTAGAAAATAGATAAAACCAATTGTTTTAGAAACATACACACACCAATGGATGGTGCCTTAAAAAATAAAGGGGAATCATAGTTGAACATGATAACAACAATCTATCTCAAATTTGGATTTCCACATAATATGCTTGAGGTTTCCTCCTTCCCAACACACAAACAAGCACCATTTATGTTTTAAGATTTACAACACAAGATAAGTGTGTTGCGAAAGGAACAACTGTTTTAATAAAGTAACCAATACATAGTAAATGGGAAGAAAACATAAATGTATGTTAATGAGACTGTCGCTAGGAATGCAAAGCATGCACCAATCCACTCCCAAATTTTATCCAATTTATACTTTGCAAGAATACATCACTACAAGTTAGGTTACTGCTATAGCAATTACCAATGAATGAACACTTCTATATCGCGAACAAGTCTCCAATATGCAGATGCAAAGAATTTGTATCACTTGGCAACTAGCGAAGATAGATGTTCCAGTAGAGAGGTTATCCCATGAAAGAATGAAAGAATAAACCCTACAAAATTAGATTAGATATAAGAATTAATAGCCATTATTCATGCCTCGACATAACATAAGACACAGGAGGAGGAAGTATCCAGATAGTGGGAATTCAAATGGCCCCATTTTCGATAACTTTCCTAGTAATCTGGCATACCAAAAACCATTAATATTACAATTTTAATTGTTGAGATGACAATTTGAACAATTTTTGTTTTAGTCGAGGTTGAATGAAAATATACCCGAGAGGGATAATTCTTGAATTTTTCTTTGTAAGTTGAGTCTGGATTTAGTGTTGGCAAAATAGCTTTAGAAAAATTGTAAACCATAAAATTAATAACTAAAAATTAAAATTATGTAAACCCTAATCGTAGATTTGAGATATTGTACCATAATTCATGCAAACTTGGACTACATCCTGCATGAGGTCCCTGCATGACAATGAAGAGAAATATTAGCATGTATCGAGATAGATTTAAAGAAAAATTTGTGAAATTACAAGAACTAAACTTAACAATGCTTGCCGGGCATAAGGGAAATGTGTGCAGCATAGTTAAAACCCATAGCCACTGCTAAAGGAGGCGACTCTCCACTTGCTGGGAGCCAGGATCTCCTTTGGATATTGTTAATTGAAGTGAAACATCACGGCTTAAGCATCAACCATGGCACAATTCCACATCCGCAAAACTAATGCATGCAATATGATACATGGGATCCATGGCAATGAATATGAGGTAGTTTCTGGCAATAATCCAAACATGGCAATAAATGTTGCATAGATATTAATCCTTGTTAATCATCTAAATGTGGCAATCCTATGATGATAAAGTAATTTCATAATACGATTAGGTAAATGAAAAGTAAGCAATTGAATGGATAACACATAAAATGAAAGGAAGTTATGAGCATTAAATCCCATTCATTGATTTGGGAGGATGATGTGAAGATGCCAACATATTTAATTATAACCATAAGATTATGATTTGAACATCATTAATTGTGTCCATTTCTAATAGGTGTACGTCAGCATAATAAATGATTTAGATATATTTTGTATAGGCTATGTTATAACCTTTGTTGCAAATGTCTACCTTTATAACTAGCGCAGTTCCCTAACTAGCTATTGGTAAACACCGATAGGTATCCACTAACTCGCGGATGGAAAAACCACCTCACACATAATGGGTAAAATTCCCCGTGCAATAAAAAATAAAAGAATCCCACACATTAAATAAATAACTTACATAGTGAAAACCAGGCGCAGTAAGCATTTGCTAGCAATAAATAATCTGATTAGTCATTAATAGCCATGTTTTAACATGTGAGGAAGACAATCCATAAAATCTTAACCTTCAATTTCTTGTGGCGGATGAAGAATATTCTAAACATATTAAATGGTGTTCATAGAAAATATGACGATTCTCAATAGGTATACACCCATCGACATAAAAATACATGTTTATTTTGCATGCACAATTATGAATATGGTTATGTTTATTCTAAAAATACTCAATTTGAAGTAGAAGGAACATTATTGTGAAAAATATAAATGCATATCCTAAATTATTTCCTAAAACTATATGGCAGTTAGAATAATAAAATTCTTTTATTAAAGAAGAAATATTGATGTTTGATCAAAACTCTAAAGATTAATTTTCACTCACACTAAATACACCAAAAATTTATGTCAACATTTCAAAATTATAATTTATATTAATAATGCCAATTAATTATGTGTTTGTGATTGGATTATCTCAGTGTGGTTGGGAAGAATTGATTATTTACCCTCCCTAATTACGTTTTACTTCCCATCATTGACATTTTATATTTTAGAATATATTTTTTTATAAGGATTAAAGGATATATTAAAAATAGAATATAAAGATTAGGGATCCATGGTTATATTTAAAGTTAAAAATGATTACTTTAAGTATATAGAGATCAAGAGTTATAATATTAGAATATTGTATTTACAATATTAGTTATAAATAATGAGGGTATATTACTAATAATAGTTAGGATTTAAAGAAGCTAGGGATTAGGTTTAATAATTAACATTTAATTTAAATATTTTGTCATAAATTAAATTTTAAAATGGTCCCAAATTTCACTATCTAAAAGTGGTTTCAAATTCGTATTTTAAATTTTTATAAATATCTTAAAATAATATAATTTCTAAATACATTTATGTTATCAAAGTAAATCATTTTGTATCTGATTAAGCGACAATAGCTGTTTGTATTCATTCAAGATGAGCTACTCTCAAATCTTAAAATATTAGCAGTCTCATTTCCAAGTTCTCCAATGTGTAATGATTGCTTGCAAATGCATTATATTATTAATTAGATTATTATATTTCATTTATTTATTTTTTATTTGAATTTAAAATTTTTATATGTTTAAAGTATTATTAATGTTAATATAATTTTTTTTAAATTAAAAAATATTTATTTTGTTTTTTATTTACTTTAATAATTATAAAATATATTTAGTTATTATTTTAATTTTTAATTTTTTTATGTTGATAATTTTTCTTAAATTTGTTAGAGAATATGGAGTGATATTAATCAAAAACACATGTCATTTTAAGAATTTGAAGAGTGAGGAGGGTAATAAAAATCATTCCTTCCAGCCACCCAAACTACATGCAATAAACTTATTTTAAAACTTAATAGTGCCAGTGATTAAATTTAATCATTCTTTACAAAAATTTTGGTGCAAAGATGTAATGCTGCGTTTAATTAATATTTACACATAAATTTTTATTATTTATTTTAAAATATAATGGTATAAAAATTGTTAAATTTTAAATTATTCTTAAAAAAATTAAATTTAAATTTACAAGATTTTTCAATGTTTAAAAATATTAAAGTAAAATTTTAACCACCAATTCACCAATTAAATGGTTGGAATTTTTCTATATAAATTTAACATTTTAAAATTATAATTAAACATATTTTAAAACTTTTAGAATTTAAAACTAACATTATTTTTTATTAAAAATAAACAATTTAAAAACTAACATTATTTTTTTATTAAAAAATAAACAATTTTTATAAAAATTTAAACTATATATTCTTCATTCATCTCTCCACTCCAAATGTAAATCAAACCCACAATAAAATTAATAAAAATGGAAAGATATTCTTTATTCATCTCTCCACTACAAGTGTATATCCAATCCACAATAAAATTAATAAAGATGGATATTATTCATGGTTAATTTTTACTATTTATAAATGATTATAAATGACTCTGGATTAAAATAAAAATAAATTGTTTTAATATAAAATTTTATGATTATTGGTAAAAAATTTAATTATTAATTATTTTAAAATTAATTGAGAAAGTTTTAGATAAAAAGATAAATATTATCCATTGTTAGTTGAGTTTTTACTAGTTATAAATGACCATATAAAAAAATGAATTTTAATATATTTTTTTATGATTATTGATAAGAAATTTAATAATAAAATTGTTTCAAAATTAATTAGGAAAGTTTTATTTGATAAATATAATTATAAAATTATTTCACTTGTTTTTTTCAAACATTTTCACGTTTTAAATCTCCACAACTCATAATTTATGTTTTGAACTATCATTTCAAATTTATGTTTTGAACTATCATTTCAAATTTAGTATGTGTGAAGTAAAATTATGGAAAAATTGTACATGGATTGGCCTCTAAATATTGGGTCAAATGGTGTTTGGTGCCCTCGTAATTCGAACATTGCTATATGTCCTTTTTTTTGTGTGTGTCATATCACGCTCATGTTGCAATAAAATATATGCAACTTATACCAATGAAATATAAACCTGCAACACAACTTTATTAGTGCCTTTATCTTTTCACTGTTGTCTCTTGTTGTGAGGGTTGTGAGTAGTCTGGCATTGGTGTCATGGTTTGGTTTGTTTGTCATTTCTCATTTTATTTCAAGGGCCTTCAAAGCACTTAAATAATTACAAAAAATAACAGAAAATTTTCAACATTGTCTAACCACTTAAAAAACAACCATTTTTTTATTAAATCAACTTTAAATGGTATTATCTTATTGGATCCAATAATTAGAGATATGCATAAAATTTGAGGAATTTTATGGTGGTTGTTTTCTCTTGTACTTTGTTTTTTTGCTATCTCTCATGCATACTTTGTCGGGGGTGAAAACATAAATTTCATAAATAAGGTTAGGTGATTTTTTTTTACAAAAATGTATTGTTGATGGTTTGTTTTACTTGTTTCCAAGTTTTTTCATTTTCTAGCTTCTGTTGATGGTTTGTTTTACTTGTTTCCTAGTTTTTTCATTTTCTAGCTTCTGTTTTTTCTTGTACTTTTTTTTCCAAGTTTCTTATTTTCTAACTTTTCTAATATTTTATGGTGATTGTTTTTTCTTGTATTTTTTTTTTTTGGCTATTTCTCATGCATATTTTGTTGGGTGAAAACATGAATTTCATAAATAAGGTTGGGCTAATTTTTTTTATACAGAAATGTATTGTTGATGGTTTGTTTTACTTGTTTCCAAGTCTTTTTATTTTCTAGCCTTTCTAATTTAGGTTTGGACTAGTGAAAAAACCCCTTATCTTTAACTCACATGGACTGAATTAAATCATGAGGGTCATAGGCACATTCAACATCCATTTAAGTTGAGAGAGGCTATAAGATTAACTACCTTTTTGTATGCATCCCAGTTGAAGAAGCATAATTCTCTAGGAAAAAAGATATAGGGGAGTAGGATTCTACTTATGAAGATGGAAATTTCTTAGGTCAATGTGCTCCATTTTCCTTTTATATTTAAAGGAAAATATTTAGAGTGTGAGGAATTTTTGTACAACCTATAAAGTTGATCTTCAAATACATAAACTCTTATTGTTGTATAATCCTAAAAAAAATTCATTCCCCTTTCTTAACATCATCATCGAGCGGAAGGGATTGCTTTCATTCAAAGGGAATCCTAGGAGGAAATTCCCCTTTAATATTTTGAAAGACCTTTCTCATAAAATGGTTTATGAACTCGTTATATAATGTGCGACTATCGTGTTTGTTTGAATACATTTGTTCATTCAATGGTGGGCTTAGGCTACCCAACATCATTCAATTTTGGAGACCCAGGGATTTAGATTTGTTATCTTGGTGAAAGAAAATTAGTTATATGAGATAAGAGTAGAGTATACAAATGCACGATTTCTTCAATTCCATCATTTGGTAATGAATTTCTTGTGCCAAGTATTCAATATATTTAAACACAAACTTTCTAGATTGGAACTCATTGAGGATGGGCATCATGCTCACCTCAATAGTTTAGTTGGTGTCTCTTCCCATCACCAGTGATAACATGATAACCAATTCTTGGGCCCAAATCTCAAGGGAAGTGACTAGAATCTCTATGATTGTAGCATGGGTTGAACTTGTTCTAGGGACATATTAAACATTTTATTCGCAGTGATTATTGAACATTTCCATGCATTTGTTGGCTTGGAAGTGACATTGAGTATGGCCTCATTATTTAGGAGTATTAACATGGCCTAAATAGCTTATGGGATGGCAAATAATATTTAAGTATTCGAATTATTGGAGATTATTTCATAACATTTAGGATCATATTGTTTGGTGCATATAGTAATGAACATAGGAAAAGGATAAGTGATGGGACTACAATTCTTACAAGACCACTCTTCCATCTAATTTAAACTTTGGATCTAGTAGGGTATTTGATAAATTCCCCCTTTTTAAAATACCACTCTCCAATCCAATTTAAGGTTTGGATCCAACAAGATATTTGATAAATTCCTCTTAAAAACCCACTCTCCAATCCAATTTAAGGTTTGGATCTAGTATGGTATTTGGTAAATTCCTCCCTCTTACAAAACCACTCTCAGATCCAATTTAAGGTTTAGATATGGTAAGCTATTTATAAATTCCCTAGCCATGGTGCCAACTTAGTCATATTCATGGGTTCATATACTACAAAACATGAATTTGCTATGTATGGGCCTAATGGTTAAGAACATGTGTTTCCTCCTATGAGGTCAAAGGTTCAAATATAGAGGGGGGTAGAGTATGTACACCTCCATAGACTTTAGCAGTCAAATCGTTGCATGGAGGGGGTCCCTTGTCCCACAAAAAAGGGGGTCTCATACAACCATTTGGTGTCTGCCTTGGCCATGACCTTAAAATTAGATTATTATTATTATTATATCCTTTCCCATTAGTTTTCCAAACTCGATCATTAATACCAAGGGGACTTGCTTCTTGGGAGACATTGGTAAATAATATTGATAAAATGGATGTAAGGAGAATTAGTAAAGACTTACATGATCACTTCTTGGTGAAGAGTGATACAATAAGACTAGGTGATGATATCCAAAGGTGTTTTCATTTCCCAAAGGTTTGAAGCATAGTGTCGGTTAGGAATGCATGATTCCAACACCTGTTTGAGTCTATCCGTTGGTCACCCATCAAACCTTTTGCTATAACGTGTGCCTTTGTTTCTTGCTTACAAGTCTTCTCTTTCCTTAAAGTGTTTCTTAGTGTATTATGTTCGATAAATATATGGTAGAATTGTTGTTCTATCAATTAGTTTAGACTCTTCATCATTCTCTTCATCAACACCGACATTTAAAGTGTTTAATTGAGAAATTAATAAATTTCCTTTATCTCTTCATAGGTTAGTTTCATTGTCAAGTAATGCTTCTGCACTTTAGGGAGATGTTTCTTAGTGTGTTTTATTGATGGGGCTAATTGAATGGTAGCATGATTTTTCAAGTATCATGGGCATATAGGAGAGATTAACTACCTTTATCATGGGCATGGATATGCATGTACATAAACTTTGTACTTTAATGGAATTTCTTTGTACGACGTGGAAGAATATTTATAAAATGGATGTAAGGAGGATTAGTAACGACTTACATGATCACTTCTTGGTGAAGAGTGATCCAATAAGACTGGGTGATGATATCCAATAAGAGCGATCCAATAAGAGTGATCCAATTTGTTTCAGGTTCTATACATTTCTTAATATGCTAAGAAAACTAGGATTGGCACTTTGAAATTTCTATATGAATAGCCACCGGACGAAGAATGACATAATTTTCTTTTGGCATATACATTGAAATTCCACAAAGCCTTCCACCACCAAGAAACCCCTTTTAGGAAAGTTCTACAATTCACAAAAAAGGATGAGAAAAATGAATAGTTGATCTAATAACTTAATAATTTACTCATCATTCCCTTCATCAACACCGACATTCAAATCAATTTCTCCTTTATTTTTTCATAGGCTATTTTCATTGCCAAGTGATGCTTCTGCACTTTAGGGAGATGTTTCTTAATGTGTTTGATTGACATGGATGCTTGAATGACAACATGAAATTTCTTATCATGGACATATAGGAGAGATTAACTACCTTTATCATGGGCATGGATATGCATGCACATAAAATTTGTACTTTAATGGAATTTCTTTGTATGACATGGAAGAAATACAAGTTTTTATATGATAAATAATATAGTAAATTTATGTATTAAAATATTATCAATTGTCAATTTGCAGCTTGGTACACATATATAATATATATGGATCGAGAGGAGTCTCCAATTACGCCTCACAAATTCTCTAGACTATCTAATGAAAGTAATAAAGAGACCCCTACTTTGACAGGTAACCCTAGTCAGGCAGGGGCAACTAGTCACACATGGAAGTCTAGTGAAAGAAGGAGATCTAGTCAGTTTGGACGATGATCAAATTCATTTAAATCTAGTCAGGTTGGAGATCAAGGTACATGTATGTTTATATGCACATGTTAAATTGTGCGTGAATACATGTTGAAATTGATATAACTAATTGAAAGTTTGATAAATGTATTTTTAGATGCATCATTTAGTAGATCACAAGAAAGAGCATCACAAGAGAGTGCACATCTATTTGCAGTCCTGGGTGTTCAATTTGATCCATTGCGTCATGGATCATCATGATCTTTTGCTAATCATGATTTTGGGGAAATATGTTATGGGAAGAGTCTCCATTCTCATCCAATGTACAACAACCCTAATCACATCAACAACATACGTGAGGTAAATTTCTCTGATTTATTTATGTTTTTATATAAATCAATTGTGCATATGGTCATGCGTATATCTATCATTGTGGATTATCCTAAATATCTAGAAATCTTTCTAAATGTGTAGGGGATTGGGCTTCTGCTGGGGACAATAATGAAGCAAAGAATGAAGGTGAAGGTCAACAAGGGCCCGAGTATTTTCAATAAAATGAAGATTACACCCCAATCACCACCTATCCCTTGGACATTAACATGGATATTCCTTGGGAAGGTGAGGTTCAAAAAATGACTATTCAACGTTGCACAAGCCACCATGCAAATTTGAAGCATGATCTTGAGCAATTGGATCTCCCTATAGAGGAAAAACAAATCTTGGAGATCCTTTTTCATTCTTTAGAGAAATTCATTCATGTATATAAGAACCTTGGGCAAACAACCGATGGCTTTGTTGATTTTTTGAGGAGACGTAGACAACGGGTCATGGGACCTGATAAATGGCCCAAAATAGAGAAAAGGGTGTCAAAAGAGCAGAAAAAATCAATGTTCAATTTTAAGGAAGGACCAAAGCGATGAATGTTGAAGGTGCAATATTTCAAGCACCCTCACATTGCACACCATATTTATGATTGATTCTTGGCAACATATGGTAGAGTGTCGTGGAATGATGATGTTCCATATTTTTTTGTTAGATTCATTTATGTGGAGTTTTTTGAGAATATGCAACCCAATTATACCAACCTACCATCTAGATATTATGGCATTGGTAAAGGTCGAACATATAATCGAGGAGGTGCATTTCGAGATCTGGTTTTTCCTAAACCTCCACCACCCTTGGTATCTTGTCCACCAAGGGTGGTTGCTCTACCTGAAAAGATTGATGCCACTTCACAAGTTGGTCGACATGTGAGGGAGGCAATAGCTGATCATTTAAATTCATCTTTTTATGGTATTGATGTTGGTTGAACCGAAAAAGAGCACGATCCAATGTCCACGATAGTTTTTTATTTAAGACAAATGATGAGATAGATCACATGAGCCTCGAAGAGTTACGGGCTTATGCAAAGGTTTGTCACAATGGTTGTCAAGACTTAATTGGGCATGAGGAAGGGGGTTATTGGATCAGTATGTGTTAAAATTGGTAAATGTTTCATGCATCCAATGATAATTCTTTTATTAGATCTGTGCATCATCACAATTTTTAACTAACACAAAATGTTTATGTTCATTAATTACAGTTCATAAAAATGTTAAATGAAACATCATTTACAGTGGGAGATATTGTAGAGATTCATACCTCACAGGTATTGCATGTTTCAAAGTTTAAAACTATGCTTTCATGTGCCAATTGTTTAATTTGTATTCATTTAATTATATAAAAATGGCCTCTCTCTCTCTCTCTCTCT
>SNQJ01S0087799.1:12939-30008 GCA_010110895.2 Picea sitchensis
GAAAGTTTCTAACTATGATTACACACATCATCATTTAATTGTTTAATTATTAGTTTTTTTCAAGATATGTACTTACAATTATGTCTCTAATATGCATTATAAATGAGTTATAGTCCAATTTGGAGCAGAGAGTGGTGGAGGAGAACATGCTCAGAGGAAAGAGTGGTGGAGAACACATGGGCATATATGATAATTCATAGATCTTGTTTCTTGCATTTGTAAGTTCTATTTTGTTTTTATGAGAAATTTATCAAATGNTATAGGGTTACCAGGAGGGGACCTTTGGTATGACCCAACCTTCTTCCATCTTGGAAGATGTCCCGGTTGGCGATTAACAAGTATTAATCATGGTTGAAAGTTTCTAACTATGATTACACACATCATCATTTAATTGTTTAATTATTAGTTTTTTTCAAGATATGTACTTACAATTATGTCTCTAATATGCATTATAAATGAGTTATAGGCCAATTTGGAGCAGAGAGTGGTGGAGGAGAACATGCTCAGAGGAAAGAGTGGTGGAGAACACATGGGCATATATGATAATTCATAGATCTTGTTTCTTGCATTTGTAAGTTCTATTTTGTTTTTATGAGAAATTTATCAAATGATTACTTAAATAACCATGGAAGTACTTGAAGGATATATAATTCTTGGAATTTTATTCATTTTTGTACTTAATGTGTCAACAAATGTGTGATAATGCATCATTCCTTATTTTCAAATGAAAGAGTATTTCCTCACTTATTTTCTACCATGAAGCTCAAAACCCCATATTATGTGGGAGTTTATCTCTTCGTAGATCTACTTTACATGAAATGTAGGCATGAAATGACTAGCCAAAAAAGCACATCACCCATTTACAAAGAAACTTGGTAAGGGGACAAAACCAAAAAACATGAATAATTATTTCAACTTGGTCACACAAAGGATATGAGACCCCCCTTGTGTGTCAGTCTCCTACCAACAGGAAAGAAGCCAATAAGAAAACAAAAAGGTACGTTGGGGTTCCATCAAAGGTTTCCACTTGTTATAGAACCTAAAAATACAAACCAAGCTTTCATCTTTGGCCATGCTACCTAAGTTTTTTCTTGGATATCAGAGTAAATTCATGGAAAAACTAATGTATTTCCTCAAAAGTATGAGGGCTAACAACCAAGGAATTCCAATCATAGTTTTTCCTTCTTGTGTAAATATTGGAAACCACCAACTAGAGTGATAATTAAATGAGATTCCCACCCTCAAGGACCTCTTATAGGTTAGAAATGGTTCAATATATTTACATGTTTTCCAAATACTCTAAGCCATTGCAAAGCCTTTAGAATTCATCATAGTGGGGGTGATTACCAAGGTTTGAAGGATGATACTTTGCCAAGAGACACTCCCAAAGAAATCTAGTTTTTAAAAAGCATCTTCCAAGCTTCATTCCTTTCCATATCTTGGACAACCCACTTAGTACATAGATCTCGGTATGTATGTAACATTTTATGATCCCATACCTCCATAGTTTCTCATAATGCAATAGAATTCCCAAATGTCTCTATGAAAACCTTTATTCCAATGTTGTTGGTTCAAATAAAAGTTCTAGAAGCATTTTCCAACCTCAAGTAGGAACTCATTGAGGGTACCTAGTAGGAGGAATAATAAATAGGAAATCCAAGGAATAATAAATAGAAATCCTAGAGACACTCCCAAAGAAACATAGTTTTTAAAAAGCACATTCCAAGCTTCATTCCTTTCCATAGCTTGGATAACCCACTTACTACATAGATCTTGGTATGTATGTAACATTTTATGATCCCATACCTCCACAGTTTCTCATAATGCAATAGAATGCCCAAATGACTCTATGAAAACCTTTATTCTAATGTTGTTAGCCCAAATTAAATTCTAGAGGCATTTTCCAACACCAAGTAGGCACTCATAGATGTTCTGCATCAGGATTGAGCTCGTGAAAATGGTACTTGTGGCCACATGTCCTCGTACATCCCTTCATGAGGTGTGGGGTTTGACAATATATTTTATGGAAAGAATGCCTATCATGATCCCCAAACTCAATTGGCAAATCACACAGATTTTATATACTGGCAAGAGAACATTTTTTCTTGCACACATGTTGAGGAGAATTGCACTTGTGTGGACCCTTGTGCCCAAGCTGGATAGAACAAGACTTATTACAGTCAAGGGGATAAATTCTTAAAAAATTCACAAACTTCCCCACAAGTGTGTTTTCTCATTTTACAGTCAAGGGGACCTTCATTCCCTGCCAAATCTTTGCATTCCTCAACTGAATTCTTTGCTTCCTCCATGGTGCAGAAGAAACATTTTTTTGAACATACATGGCTACCCATGCAAAAGTGAGAGGATACATGGCCTTTTTCATGCATACATCTCCAAAATCATTTAGAGCATTTACATCCACAAAGAGACAACCTTTGCTTCATTTATGCAATACTTGCAACAACCTCTAACTATAATTTTTGCACCTCATCAAAACTGGAAAAATCCACTATGTTTGACATCAACCATTGTTCAAATCACTTTCTCCTTCGATCTTCCAATGCACCCAAAAATATTTCAAAAAGAGAGTGCCACTATTCACCATCATTTCCTTTTCTTGGCACAACACTTTCTAATCTTGACCTGAGCTCAGATAAAATTCTTCCAGCAATTGTTGTTGTTCCTTGTGAACGTGTCAATCCTAAACCAATATTGGGGAAATCATCTAACGTGAAATCCTCAAAAACAACTAGAAACTCTGAAACTTGTTGCTGCTTATCCAAATTAACTAGAAATTGGATAAGATACACATATTCAATAAGAACTCATTGAGGGCACACATGCTCATTCCCACATAGATGTTCTGCATCAGGATTGATCTCGTTAAAATGATCCTTGTGATCACATTTCCTCATACATCCCTTCGTGAGGCATAAGGTTTGATAATATATTTTATGGAAAGAATTCCTATCATGATCCCCAAAATCCATCGGGAAATCACACTGATTTTATATACTAGGAAGAGAACATTTTTTCTTGCACATATGTTGAGGAGAATTGCACTTGTGTGGACCCTCATGCCCAAGCTGGACATAAGACTTATTACAACTGGATGACTTCATAAACAAGTCACAAACTTCCCCACGGGTGTGGTTTCTCATTTCACAGTCATGGGGGCATTCATGCCCTCCAAATATTTGCATTCCTCAACTGAATTCTTTGCTTCCTCCATGGTGCAGAAGGTGCATTTTTCTGAACATACATGGATACCCATGCAAGAATGAGAGGAGACATGGCCTTTTTCATGAATACATTTATAAAAACATTTAGAGCATTTACATCCACAAACATACAACCTTTGCTTCATTTCTGCAATACCCGCAGTAGCCTTTAACTATACCTTTTGCACCTAATCAGAACTAGAAAAATCCACTGTGTTTGACATCAACCATTGTTCAACTAGATTTTTCCTTCGATCTGCCAATGCACCCAAAAATATTTCGAAAAGGGAGTGCCACCATTCACCATCATTTCCTATTCTTGGCACAACACTTTCTAATCTTGACCTGAGCTCAGATAAAATGCTTCCAACAAATGTTGTTGTTTCTTGTGGATGATAACATTAAATTTTAATTGTTATTATGGTTTTAATTTAAAAATCACATTAAAAATTTATTTGTAAATGTCTTAGTGTCATATTTTTAAAAGATCCATTTGATTAAGGTATGTCAAGGCCTTTTTTTTAGCATATTAAGAAAGATATAGAACCTGAAAGAATAAATCCATTGGAATCACTGATATATATCTTCCTCTCTGAGTATCATTTCTCATTGATCACGTGTATGTATTATCTCTCTAGAGTCTAGTATATGTATTATTTCTTTCGAAATTTGTCACATAATATAATAAAATGCATGATTTTGTGCATAAAAAAATATGATAGATTGCATTGCAGGCAGAGTTCTATAGTTTTATATTTTATATTTTATCGTTGTCTTTATGAAATTTCTGTTTATCTTCCTTGTTTCCATAAGAATGTTCATGTGTTTAAAACAATGCATCTGTTAATCCATATTGATTGTCTACAACTTTTGTAGGTAGAAATTGCAACTTTTGTAGGCAAACATTTAGAGAGGTTTGCCTCTAGGAGGATGACATGTCATTTTTGTAGGGAGGCATTATAGATAGTTTTTGGTCGAGGAGGAGGACATCACATACCAGGGATTTCATATTTGCATGGTGAGTTTTTGTTATATTGAATTGTGAAATTTTATTTTGCAAGTTTGTTGATATTAAAAATTATAAAAAGTTTAACCTATAAAAAGGAATCATAAAATTTTAATGTTGTCTCTTTTCATCATATATATAGGGAAATGAATGGAGATGCAGATTCCTTGTCAAAGGCAAGTTCAAAGATAAAATATGGTATGTGGAATATGCGAGTGAGAAAAGATGGAGAAGTTGTGGACTACTTTTTAATATTTCAACTATGTATTATGTGTTTAGATTATGAGAAAGTTGAAATTCTTTTAAAATGTAATATTATGGAACTATTGGAATTTTTTTAACACAGGATTTTTTTTAAGAGTATAACAAGTAGTATTTATTTTATTACCTATATGTTTTTAAATATGATGAGTGGTTTGAAATGTACAATTGAAAAACCTCATCTTAAAATACTCTTTGATTATGTTTTTTTCTTATTAAATAATAGAATGGTAACTTTGTAAACTTTTATGAAAGGTGTGTTGTTTGCAAGAATTTCATGGAAATATATGCATTGTATTTATTTTTTCAAACTAATTTTCATTATTACATAGTTATTAATTATTTTTAAATTTCCAAACCCACGATAATGTGTTTTTTTTAGAAATAGAATATTTGTTAGTATTGGGTTCTATTAATAGTTGTTATTTAGAAATTCATTATTTAGATGTATTCATAGTTATTGATTACGTTAAAATTGGCAAAGGTAGCACAATGTGTTTTTTCCATAAATAAAATGTCTATTAGTATTGGGTTCTAATATAGTTGTTAAGGAATTATGCGGAAAATAAATTCTTTGAACTAATACTTAGAAAACCATTATCTGGATACTACAGATTGAAATGTATTCTCTTATTACAAGAGTGACACATTAAGGTATCCATGACAAACAATTTGTAATGTTAGTAGTTGATGTGTGAAGCACCATGTCAAATTTGATCATGCCAATTTTGCTAATGTTCCAATTCATATTATTAATTGTATGGCTATGACAATTAGTTTTTTTGGCAACCTTATGTATCAGAAGCGTAGTTCTTTAGAATTTTAACCCTATACTTCTAATCATACTTTCAAAAATTGTAAAACATATGTGAAATGATCATGGTTTTGGTATTTCCATTAGGGGATACTTACCACACATTTTCTTATGTGGAACCATTATTTGAAACTTCTCAAACTAGGTTTGACCAATATATGGTTGTTGTCTTTGCAACAAAATGAATGAAATAAAGTAACCTACAGGGCCTTAAACATGTATATATTAAAGGTATAGAAAACATGGTTGAAATTGACTCAATTTCCTACAATCTATAGCTCTCCATCTGCATAAATAATCTATGCAAAATAGAGATGATAAAATTAGTTGTAACACAAGCTATGCTTTGTTTGTCTTCAACATACACAAATTAGACCTGCAATTTAAAATTTATTCAATTTATGAACAACAATGGTGGTTGTACCAAATTGTTGTTTGCAATATTATTCAAATAATGCAAAAGAATGGGGATGTAAATATGATAAGATTAACACAGAAAATAAAAAAAATACAAGGCTCTGATTGAAATAAGTTGTGAATCCATAAATTGATCCTCCAATATAAGAAAATTACAATAGCCCCACTGGATTCATTACAGATAACTCATTCCTCTCATTGCCAAAATTATTCCTAACATGTTGACCCCCTAAGGAAGTCTTCAATTGCTTCTTTTATAATATTTGAATGTTGAATGGATGATGCCTTCAAATATGGAATTGTTTTTCTAAAATAGAATTAAGGTTGAGAGTGATTTGGCACTCTCAACACCTCAAGTCAATGTGTTGTCCCATTTCTCATAAAAATAGGATTATTGTTGTTGATTCCTTTAATTCTTCACGAGGCTTTATTTTCTACCTCATTTTCCAACTGTTTTTATCCCTTGTAGATTTGACTACATTGACTTGTATACAATTGTTTGCAATAATTTACCAACTCGTATTGGAGAAGTATCATTTTTCTACAATTTTCCAATGTAAAGGAACCTTGTTGGCTAGGTGCTATAAGAAGCAAAAAAATCCACAAGTTTCAAGACTAGGAAAATTGTAGGGAATCTGCTAGTTAAATTATAACCCACATCTATCTGAGCTTTTGCAACTTTATTTGGGATAAGTAATCAACATAAATTCACTTTATGCACCCATGTTGGATAATAGGTTACATGGTACCATGAAAATGCTTTGGATTGATATTTACATTGTTTGAAAGGATTCATATTATCATAATCTCTAACATTCCTGCCTATATTTCATAATAATCAAGACATTCTTTTTCCTCGAGGAATTATTGCATGTCAAGGGGAGATTTGGCTCATGTAAGAGATCTCTGAGTTTGTTGAATCAAACAAACATAAACTAAAACCCATTACCATTGAATTGTATTCCTATAAAAAAATTGCAGCATTTGAAATTGAATACATTAATGGCTTCACTTGCATTAAAAAATTGTTGTCAATTATCCATGGATATTGAACTCCTACTAGTCCACAGGAATTAGTGTTCCTCCAAATGAAAATAACTCAAAAAGATGAAAATGGTTACGAGGAATACAGATACCTTCCACATACATGGTAGTGCAAGTATCAACAAAAACATCTCAAATCTCGATATCACCAGAACATCAGAATTGTGCATATTTGTTCGCCATCTCCACTTTATTGTAGAATTTGAAGAATCAATATGTGGACAAACATCAAGCCACCTCCAATAAAAATTAACTAGAATATCTTCCTCTTAAACTCCTATTCTTCAAAATTCCTTTCCTTCGGGGAAAAGTCTGCCACAAGTTTTGTCCCTTTACTTTCAAAATACAATTTATATTCCATTGGACAAAGTCACTTCCCAAATATGGAAGCATTTATTCCTAGTTTATGTTCTCTTTGCTGCCGATTATAGGAAGAATGGATGAGAGGAGGGTTTGATATATCTTATTCTTGCATAATCCAAACAAAATTCCCATCTATGCTCACAACTCCATGACGATCTGACCATACACATGTCTTTCAAATCGATGAGCCACATCAATTTTGCGGGGTCCCTAGCAGTTTTGAAAACCACCAAAGGTGGGGGGGGATTACCCACGAGCTTCCATTTATCACAAAGGAAAACCATGGTTTTCAATTTCACCCCCCCCCACCATTAAATCTCGTACACTGAGAGGGGGGGGGGAGAAATAAATTTTAGTTGTTGGTCTTGTTTTAGATGATTTGTTTGATTTGAGACTTGACTCCTGATACGCCAATATGCCAATATGTTGAAGTCCTTTGCATTATCACTTTTATACATGTATATTTTGGAACTTGGTCACGTGATTCTAGAGTTTGGACACATGGTAAACCCTTGGTGCTTTGTCTTGGGATAGAGATGGAAAATTTTGTAAGTTAAGAAAATGGATTCATAAGAGCCACGTAACCATCATGATAATGAATATAATATATAATATAAATCCTATGCATTAAGTAATACTCTTGAAATTTTAACTCACACAAATTTTAGGTAAAAATTATTATTTAAAATTAAGTCTTTAAATAAAAATACTCATTAAAAATAATAATAATTATTTTTTCGTTTTAAATTGACTCCATATGGTGACAGGATTGGTACATAAGACAAGATAGTGGAATGTGAACTATGATTTGGTAAAAAGTCAAAATTTGGTAAAAAGTCAAAGAATGCAGATTTGTTTTTGGCTAAGTATTAGAGACTTATGATAAGGAAGAGGTAGGTCTTTACAATTTTTTTTTGGGTGAAAATTGAAAAATTTTGACGAAAATTTTCTATATTACAACATTAGGCTCCATCCGGGGATTGTGTCTCCCCGTGAGCCACTAAAGAACTATAGACCACGTGTCTTCACCATTTTTTGAAATCAATCTTTGTCCATATCTACATTCTTTGATTTCATGAACCCTATAAATACCTATACTTTCTCTGAAACCATTTCCCCTATTTTGAAAACACTGCTTATTCATAACTGAAACAAACTAATTATACAAACTGAGAACCAAAATTTCTCTACCAAATTGCAAACTGAAATAGATGCTCATGTGAAAGCTTATTTATGTAAAATCAACCTATTCTAATTTTCTCAACTACTTTGTTTGGGTAAAATCATACTTCTAGTGCAACCAATAAAACATTGTATTGATTAACTAATCCATTCCTTCATATTTTATCAACAAAAGGAAAGATTTGAAAAAAGGCAACTCAAAGTGTAATTTGAATCCATACTCAGTGTGTAGGAACAATTCAAAATTGTTCATATATTCCAAATAAACAACAACAATATCATAAAATTTAAGAGAGATAATACTTTGACAATCAACAAATATCTCTTTTTCTTGTGCATGATAGAATTGCCTTTTTGGAATCTATGATTTTTCTGCTCCATTGACAATACCAATCTCCTCATTCCGTGATCAGATTTCGATGAAGGAAAAGAAAAAGGTAAAAAATTACCTTCATTTGTTTTGACTAATGTTAGCTCATCAACACCTCCTTCCCTACCTTCCTCAGACTCTGCTTCATAGTTTTCATACACTGGCCTATAAATCTTATAAGTTGGTGTGTTGTTGAAAATTTCTATAGATAATGATTGAAAAATCTACTCTTCTTGAAACAAATTTAGGCAAACCTCGACAACACAACCTTTTTCCACTTGATAAACATATTTATCTTCAATGATAGTTCCTTTCAATTTTTGTTGTCTCTTCATCAAGAGTTTGAATTTTACACCCATGAACAACATGGTCTTCATGAATATTGAGGGAAACAATTTTTTTAATAGAAAAATGGCTCTCATTGTAAAACTTATCAATACAAACCAAATTTATTGAAACTTCAAAAGATATCCGGAACTCATGATCATTCTTAGAAAAAGAAACAATATTATGCTCAACAAGTTCTTGATTGTGTTCTTCTACATGATGAAGAATTACTATACCTTCTAGAAAACCTTCATGGGAATCTTCATATCACTATCCAGATATACCTCTTCATGTAACTCAACTAAAATATCCCCTTCACTCTCAATACTATAATAAGTTTTCTCTTCCAACTCTCGATCACATTCTTCATCTGTAAATCATTTATCATCATGATTGTCTTGAGGTGCCTATTCTTTTGATTCTTTGTTGCAACAATATTCAAAAATAAGTTCAATTGGATAAAACACTTTGCAATGAGAATGAAATAGTGTATGAAAAATACTTCAGTGTAGCAATACAAGAAGAAGGTAAATATTTATACCAATGTCGAGCATCTCCATCCATAGAGATCATAAACATTTTCATGAGAACATCTTCAAGAAAAATTCCTAGCTGATACATGGATTCATGCAAATCTATCAAGTGTTGTGCAGGAAAATCATCATCATCTTCTATAAATCTTGGAAGAAATTATTCCTAGTCTTTTGTGCTAGGCATAGGATTATGAAATCCAAGTGTATTTGAAAAATAAAAAGGAGCATACCTTGCAACGATCTTTGATGCAAATGAACTTGACATTGAAACATATAAGTGGAGTATAATCACAATGGAATCACTAGGTGAATAACCAAATATCCTAATGCACGACTCTTTTTCACCTTCAATAACCAAATCTAATCTTCATAAAACCCCGAGGAAAATATTTTGAGCCTTTGTTCCCCGACAATGGTGCCAAAAATATGTTGTAACTCGAGATTGTTCCTAACTTCTTAGGAACAATTCCAAGATATATTAGAACCTACTTTAGGTCATAAGTTAACTCTTGGACTAGAGGGGGATCCCTCATCATATTTAAGACAACTGGCTACCTATTGTCACTAAGCAACAACTCTCGATGATTAAGCTTTGAATGCCATATTTTAATGATAAATAAAAGGATAAGCAGGATTGAGATTAATAATGACAACAGACTGGAATAAAAATATTGTAACTTCAAATATCAGAGGCCTAATACATTGGGATTGGAGTCTCGTCAATCAAAGAAAAAAAAATGATAATGAAAGGTTGAAGAGAAGGAGAAGAACATAAGATCCCAGAATTAACATCGAGTGAGGAAGTCACTATTAATCTAAGATGAAGAAATATACTTTGTTGGGAATAAGATTATGAATCTAACAAAATAAATGAAATAAGGTAACCTACAGGTCCTTAAACATGTATATATTAAAGGTACAAAAAACAAGGTTGAAATTTACTCAAATTCCTCCAATATGTAACTCTCCATATACATAAATACTCTGTGCAAAATAGAGATGATAAAATCATCTGTAACACGAACTATGTTTTACTTGACTTCAACATACACGAATTAAACCTACAATTTACACTTTCTTCAATTTATGAACAATAGTGGTGGTCGTACCAAATTTTTGTTTGCAATCTTATTCAAATAATGATAAAGAACATGGATGTAAATATGAGAAGCTTAACACAGAAAATATGAAAAAGACAAGGCTCTGATTGGAATAAGACGTGAATCCATAAATTAATCCTCCAATCTTAGAAAATTACAATAGCCCCATGGGATTCATTACAGAGACCTCAATCCTCTCACTGCCAAAATTATTCCTAACCTACTGACCCACTAAGGAAGTCTTCAACTGCGTCTTTTATAATATTTGAATGTTGAATGGTTGATGACTTCAAATCTGGAACTGCTTTTCTAAAATGGAATTAAGGTTGAGAGTAATTTGGAACTCTCGACACTTCAAGTCAATGTGTTCTACCATTTCTCATAAAAACATGATTCTTGTTGTTGATTCCTTTAATTCTTCAAGAGGCTTTATTTTCTACCTCATTTTCCAGCTACTTTTATCCCTTGTAGATTTGACTACATTAACTTGTATAGAAATGGTTGCAATAATTTACCAACTCGTATTGGACAAGTATAATTCTTCTACAATTTTCTAATGCAGAGGAACCTTGTTGTCCAGTTGATATAAGAGGCAAAATTTTCCACCAGTTTCAAGACCAGGAAAGTTGCAAGGAATCTACCAATGAAATTATAACCCACATCTAGCTTGAGATTTTACAACTTTATGTGGAAAAACCTCAAGTCACCTCCAATGAAAATTAACCATAATATGTTCCTCTTAAACTCCGTCCATATGTCAAAATTCCTTGCCTTCGGGTAAAATTCTGCCATTGGTTTTTTCCCTTGACTTTCAAAATACAATTTATATTTCATTGGGCGAAGTGATTTCCAAAATAAGGAAGCATTTATTCCCAATTTACATTCTCTTCATTGTCGATTAGGTGAAGAATGTATGAGAGGATGGTTTGGTATACCTTATTCTTGCATAAGCCAAAATAAATGCCCGTCTATGCCCACAACTCCATGACGATCTAACCATACACTCAATAATTTCAGGGGGGTCCCTAGCAGTTTTGAAAACCAATGAAGGTGGGGGGAGAGAAATTACCCACAATATGTCACATATCACAAAGGAAAACCATGGTTTTCAATTTCTCTCCTCCCCCCAAATAAATCTCGTACACTAGGCGGGAGGGGGGAATAAATTATAGTTGTTAATCTTCTTTTAATTGAGCCATTGGATCTTAGACTTAACTCTCGATACACAAATATGTCTATATGATAAATTCCTCTAAGTTATCACTTTTATACATGGTTATTTTGGCACTTGGTCACATGATAAATTCCTCTACGTTATCACTTTTATACATGGTTATTTTGGCACTTGGTCACATGATTCTCGAGCTTGGACACATGGTAAGCGCTTGGTGCTTTGTCTTGGGATAGAGATGGAAAATTTGGTAAGTTAAGGAAACATATTCATAAGAACCACCTAATAATCATGAGAATAAATATAATATATAATATAAAGCCTATGCAACTTAATACTCATGACATTTTAACTCACACAAATTTTAGGTAAAAAATTATTATTTAAAATTAAGTCTTTAAATAAAAAGATTCATTAATAATAATAATAATATTTTTTCGTTCTAAATTGATTCCATATGGTGACATGATTAGTACATAGGACATGATAATGGACTAGGAACTCTAATTTAGGAAAAAGTTGAAGGATGTAGATATTTTATTGACTAAGGATTAGAGACTTGAGATGACAAGAAATAGGCAGGTCTTTACAAAAGATTGTGAGAAAATTGAAAAACAACTGACAAATTTTTTTCTATGTTACAACAGAGACCAACATTGGTCTTAACAAATCTTAACAAATAAAAATTAATTGTTATGTTATGTTATGTTGCTTCGATCAACAAATCCTCGAAAAATAAGATTATTGAGTTGAATTTGGTTTTCATGGGTTAACATATTCTAAATATCAATAGTATTACAAATGTTTTGAAAATGAGATCTAATCTAAGTGTAGTCTATGCACTCTAAGATAAAATGTTTTCCATCTTCTACTGTGTTATAATTGTAAACTTTAGAAATTATTTCTTCCTGTGATGTTTTAGGTCTTGTCCACCTCCCTATTTCACTATGAACCTCAAGAAAGTTTGTTCTTATTTTTACAATATTTATTTTCTTCTTGATGTTAGCAACAATATAGATATAATTTTGATATTCTAACTTAGGATTAATGGTTTCTTTGTAGTAAACCACCTTTTTATTATTCTAAATCTCCTTGTAGCACCATAGTTTTTATTTAAAGTTAGTTCCAGTAATACTAATAATGGTGTTGATATTTTGAAGGGAATCATCTGTTAGAATATTGTGCTCATTTCACCATAAACAATGCTACACCATTGTCACCCAACCATAGGCACAAAGCCACCCCTGAGCACCTTAATATTTTCTAGATAGAATGATTTTGGGTAGCCACTCTAGAACCAACAGATAAACCAAGAGAGCGCACCTTCTCCAAGGTAGCACACAAGTAAGAGTACAAAAAAGGTTGAACAAGAGTGTGTTGCACCACTACATCTGTTGTTTCTCCTCTTCTAGACTTGCACGCTACTTTTTTCGCTACTACACTTTTAATATATGTGCACCAACTGAGTGAGTGTGTGTTTTTCCAAATGAGCTAAAGCACCTTCTATTTATTCTAATCTGTCCAGGTGAATAGGTGTCTCTTCAAGGAGGGCCAACCATGACATTCCCTTATGGTATTAATCGCCTTGCTCTCTATGCCATGATCTTCGCATCATGGTTACATAGACCATGCTACTGGTAGCATCATTACGTCACACATGGATACACCCATGTGGACCTCTCAATCTCGTCTAGGGGCCACAACCTGCTAGAGAACACTAGAGCTACACCTTGTAGTGTGTGTCACCATCATCATCATGGGATACACCTGCATGATATGCTCACCCATGGCTACACCCATGTCATGAGTATCATCATTACTATCATCATTATCCATCCATCTCACATGGCATGGGAAAGACCTACATGGTCTTGCAGTATGGTAGCATCACTAGAGTTACACATGCTATCTCATGATCACCCAGATCATATTACGATCAACACCATCACAACTATATAGGTTCTCGATTACGCTAGTAGCATACCAGACTATCTCACTGTTGTAGAAACAACTCGACATACCATACCATCTCATTGGAGTATCCTAGAGCTCGACATAAATCCTACAACTCGACACAAGACCTATAGCTCGACATGAATCCTACAACTCGGTATGAAGCCTACAACTCGACACAAGGCCTACAACTTAGCACGAAGCATACAACTCGACAAAAGGCCTACAACTCGGCACAAGGTCTATAACTCAGCACGAAGCATACAAATCGACAGAAGGACTACAACTTGGCACAAAGCCTACAACTCGACACAAATGCATACAACTCGGCTTGAAGCCTATAAGATCCTTCTTTTCAAATTCTTCCATCAACTCCCTTTAACTAAGAGAATCCTTGAACCATGCTTCCATATGCTGCATGCCCCTATGCATCTTGCAAAGTTTCATGAAACCTTGCTTCTTCCTGATCACTGACTCCCTCTGAGTCCTTTCAAGTCTTTCTTTTTGCGGTAATCTTCTTGGAATACGTAGGATAACCTGCTCGAAACAAGAACAACAAGAGAAAAAGTATTTCCAATATAATAACTTTTTATATATGAAGATATCAATTTCATGGAAATTGATTATAGAATTACCAAGGTGTCCTGCCTAAGAACAATAACAAGAAATATCTCCTAGAGGAGATGTTAGTTCATATTGCAATTAAGTACAATAAGCATTTATATTAATAGTAAATGCTACTAAGTATTCATTTGTTCTTAGCATTAATAAAATATAAAGGATTGCAATACTTAAGCGGAAAAAACAATATCAAACCTAATATGCAAACATGGAGTGTGGCTATTTTTCCGCTTGAGTTACTTTTATTTTGACACAAGTATTATTTCCAACCTAGAGAGTGTGTTGTTCCTATGAATGTATTAGATCTGAGATCTTTCTCGCTCTATGATTGCTTCTTGGACAAAGATCCCTTCTCTTTCTAGGATTTATATTTGCAGTAGTTTCTTTTTATTGTTTCTCCTACTCCACGTTTCCAAGGAAGTTCCAAAAATCAAACTCTTCATCCTTTGACACCTACTCTTTAGTCCGTGGTTCCATAATTTTTCCCTTTGTTCTTTGCAAAGATGATGCCAATCCTTGTCTTCCATGCCCTACCAAGAGACCATGATTCTGCTGTGCCACTTTGACTTTATGGAGGAATTCATGAATGCCTTTGACTTTGACCTTGACAAATATTTTGAATTTGACTAGTCAAACCTTGACTTTGACTAGTCAAACTTTGACTTTGACCTAAAAATTCAACTTTGACATTTTTTTATGGTTGAGGGAACCATGAGATGCATTGGGTTAGGGTACACTAGGATATCCAAGAATTATGCCAAACGCTTCAATAAAAGTGCCTGAACAATCAGGTTAGGGTTTTTTGATGTTGCAAGATCAGAAACCCTAGCTGCAACTACAATTGTGCTACAACGAGCTTGAAAGAGAGTTGCAGATCTACCTTCCAGTTGTTATACTGTTCCGAAGGTGGTGTGGGCCCATAAACTGTTATAATATTCTGATTGTTTCACCATAGACAATGCTACACCATTGTCACCCAACCATAGGAAAAAATCCACACCCGAGCACCTTAACCTTTGCTAGATAGAATGATTCCGGGAAGCCACACTAAATAAACCAAGAGATCCCACCTTCTCCAAGGTTTCACACAAGTAAGAGTACCAAAAAGGCTGAACAAGAGTGTGTTGCACCACTACAATTGTTGCTACTCCTCTTCCATACTTGCACACTACTTCTACTGCTATTGCAATTCTAAGATATGCGCACCAATTGAGTGAGTATGTGTTTTCCAAATGAGCTAAAGTGCCTTCTATTTATACTAATCTAGACAGGCGAACAAGTGTCTCTTCAAGCAGGACCGACCTATCCTTTTCTGCATATAATACTTCAATATTACTTATTCTGCTGATCCGACTTATCTTTTAGGGTTTTCACACATTTGTTTAGGTTTTCTCTTGCTTCTAGAATATTCTATTCTAGTCAAAGGTTTATCCATGAAGTTTAATACCTCTCATAGCTACCAAAACATCAACATCCTCGTCTACTACTCCCCGTTCACAAAGCTAGGATGATTTGGAATGGATGACTATATATTTTGTCATCTATTTTGGTACTTTCTAAGTGGAAAAATTGGCTCTATTGACTTCTAAGGCCCAATTTAAGGGAAAGTCCTCTTTTGGTGATTTTGGGTCTTCAAACTTCTGGAGCCTATCTAGGCATTAAATTATCGTTTTTAGGATCAAATTTTTTCAAACAACCTCCCAACCCCTTGATATTAGTCACATCGAGAGCTTCCAACAGTACACTGACAACCACAATAAGATTTTTTATAAGGAAGTTATACCTCTCATAAAATGATCTATGTTTTTGACCACCATGGTACCAATATTTTGCAACATAGGCTCTCGTTATTAACACATGTGGACCTAGTAATTTGTGTACTTTCAAGAAGATTCTAGAGGGTCCAATACCCTAAATTTGAAGGGGAGTTGAGTCATATAAGAACACTAACACTAATCCTATATGGTTGTATGGGCATGTTAAATACTAGGCCACTAGGAAAGGAAGGGGTTATATTCTTATTCTATTCATTATTGTTCCACATTTAAGTAAATCAATGGAATGGGATATTGTGAGCATAACAAAAGAAACTATAGAAGACCCTATAGTAGCCATACATGCCATAGTTGATATGGAAACTCCTTATTGAGTTCGCCTTTCTTTGTATTTTCATTTCATATCTCAGAAGAAAAGAGCAAGGCATAGCCCTCACCTTTTGGTTGTGTTTTTCCCATATTGGGTTTCCCAGGGCACATCATGTGGATGGTGTGGCATTTTTTTTTTCATTATCATCTTATTTCAGTATTTTGAACACTAAGTTATTAATATTAAATTTTAATCTTAAGTAAACTCTACATAACAAAGACTTTGCAAAAACTTTTAAGATCTATTGTGACGAATTATTCCAGTGGAATATTCATGGTAGTTTACAAATACCATGAAGTAGCACCTGTAGTCCACCCTCTATTTATTCTTGAGTCAATTTTACTATTGTTTGAAGCTATGCTAGGAAACCTCTTTCTTCATTCTATCCAGCTTATACTTGTACAACAAGTACCTTATCATAGCCTTACTCTCCACGGGAGGAAGCCCAACCTTTAAGAGAAGGATAGGGTATGGCGTGCACGCACACACACACACACATGCATGCATGCATGTTTATGTAAATGTAGATCCATCTTAATTA
>SNQJ01S0087799.1:42482-72482 GCA_010110895.2 Picea sitchensis
GAACAAATGGGATTCATGTCTGCAAATCCGCAACAACCAAAGTATGACAAAGACGTCCCTAAAAAATAGTCACCCGAAAACTAGTCCAAGACATAGGAAAAGAAGGGTCACGGGAAGACAAAGAAGGACACCCGAAAATGGTGCGATTTCCACAAAATCCCTTGGCACAACACCGATGAATGTCACTCAAAACAGTCATTGGTGGCCGAGATCAAAGATAAGGAGCTGAACCCTGATTCAGAATCTGATTCTGAAAATACTGGTAAAGGACATATCATTGACGCAGACCCCACTGCTATTGTCGCGACCACAACAATTCAACCTGAAGAACCAACAAATCTTGAAGAGGGGGAGTGCCTTTTTCATTCACATATGTGGGTGAAGGGGACCCCACTATATTTTATTGTTGATAGCGGAAGCCAGAAGAACCTCATCTTAGCAGAGGTCGTCAAACAGTTGTGATTTTCAACAACACCACACCCGTAGCCATACAACATCGGGTGGCTTTGCCAAGGACGAGATATTCATGTCATCCAGCAGTGTCGATTGTCATACGGTATCCAACTCTTCAAGGATGAGGTATTATGTGATGTTGTCCCACTGGATGTCTGTGATGTTCTCTTGGGCCAACCATATATGTGGAAGTGGCATGTTGTTTATGTGTCTCAACCCCGCAGTGTCATTGTTACTTTGGGGGGTCATCTCTATAGAATACCAGAGGTAGTTCTGACTACTGTTCCACCAAAAAAGTGCCGCAAGGTAGTATCTCATACTACAAAATTCATCTTCTTCACAATTTGTTCAAAAGGGGAACAAAAGGAAATTGGAACCGCTGCAACCTCGCCCCAAGCACCTTCTATCCAACAGAAGCAGGTCAAAAAGGTTGCAGAAAAGTGCAAATATTCCTTCTGCACACCGTCCTCTCATGTATCCCGACTTGTTGAATAGCCTCAACCTCAACAGGTTCATGACAAACTTCCACAAACTGAGCAGCGCGACGTCTCCAGCAAGGCAAGCAACTCACCAAGATGCAGATTCAACAAATGCTTTTCCCTCTCGCCCGGGAACTCAATGCAATGGATACCATTTCTTCCTAAGGAGGGAGGATTGATCCAAGTGGATATCAGTGGCCACCCACCTTTTTCGGCTGGCTCAAAATAGTTTTCTGGCAATTTTGGAAATTTACTATTTTTAACAGTTTTTAACTTCCGAGGCCATTTTGAGGGCCCAAATGAAGGTTTTTCGAGATTGAGGTTCTCAGTGATAGCCAAAGGCATGATTGAGCCCCCAAAATGAATATCCTCAATGATACCTTTCCAATGAGCTATCACACACCTAAAACGAAGATCATATGCAAAAGTTACGACACCGAGAAGTTGATGTACTCACTTACCCAAATGGGGCCCACATGACTTTTGGCACTTCATCTCCTAGGGTTAGGTTTTTGGATGTCTAGGGTTTTTGTCATTCCTTCTTATTGTAAAAATTCCTTCAGAGCCTCATTGTAATGATCTTCTTGCAAATGCGAGTAGCCGTCACATCTCTTCTCAGAGATAAGCTGCCACCATTCTAGCGAGTCTTTCACTTTGTATTTTTACGGTCTCTGTACATTTATTTCATTAATAGAAATTGTGTATTACTGTATATCTGTGTTTATGGTTGCATCCTTGATACATTTATGTTATATTATTGAATATTTGCGATATCTCTGTGCATTTCTTTATTATATCTCCGATCTCATTTCGTGCCGAAAATAACCTGGATCAACTTCAGATAGCATGGATAGAAGAAGGAATGAAGTAAGGAAGGGAGACATCTTTGAAAATATGGATGCTCAGAGATCAAGTTGTGAGAAGCAGGAACACCTACAAAAGTGGGTGAAGAAGACAGATCAGCCATAACAGAATGAAAGACTGAAGAGAATCTCAAGTGTGTCATCTACTGAGGCATACGTAGGTGATAGTGGTGATAGTCGTGTACATACACAAGCTGACCTTGAATAGGTCACGTACATACGTGAGATGTTGTGCAACAGGCCGCGTATATGTGGTAAAGTCTTGGGAAAAAGGCAATGCACATGGTTTGCAACTTGATTTGATGGTATAACTATGTGTTGCAGGGTCTGACATTGTTTGTTGCAGGTTTTGACACTATTTGTTGCAGGTTTATATGCTCATCTATTGGATTATGTAAAATAAAATATCAGGTGCATGACACTAACCCATGAGTATGGATTGATGCATTTTCTATTGAAGAACATTGTTGGTTATGGCAGTGAATTTATGGCACCTTGGTTATGTGATATATCTTGATGATATATTATTGGAATCTTACTTGTTGGAAAACTTGATGCATGCATTTGGCATATGGATAGGCTACACATTGGGACATGTGGTTGGTAAAATTGATCATGTTGTACATCATTGATGATCTATAGTTGATGCATGATTGGTACATTGGTAGAGGCTCCTAGTTGCAGGTTGATTGACACATATTTTATGGAGGATTTGGCATACATGTATTGGATTCATCATTTTGTGGTATTGGTGCATGGTGGTGTACATGTTTTGATATACTCATATATGGCATATGCTTGATGATACTACACTATTGGTATTACTTGATTAGCACAACAATTGGTATTTGTTTGATACATGGTTATGATACTTGGTTCATGATGGAGACATATCATGAGTGATATGATACATTGTTTGGAATGTTGGTAGATGAACATGGTTGGCATATTGGTGGATGCACATGTTGACATATTAATAGAGGCATATGATTGATACATTCCATGGATGATATCTTTTGTCACATTGCATGATGTTGATGTACATAGGTGTTGTGCATGATGAGCACACATTTTTGTACAGGATGTACTTGGTTGATATTTTGCTCATGATTCTTTATTTCATTGTTGACATATTTTTTTTGCTTCATGATGCTTGGTATGGCATGAGTTTGATGCATGAACAGGTCCAAGGATCGTTATATGGTATCACATTGTTCATCTTGCAGAGAAGTTAAGGGAGACATACCCATAGGGGGAGTCATTCTTCTTCCCATGATTCTAGGAGGAGATATTTATTAGATGCATACCTAGAAAAGAGCTCTATATTTGAAGAAATAGAACAAAAGCATAATTACAGAGGGAGCAATGGTCACAGAGGGAGTAAGTTCAATGTATATTCAACATTACATCATAGTGATATACCTTTTTCAAAAGGGGAGAGATTATTTAGAGGAAGATCAAAGGCACTCAGACAGGGGGAGAAACCCCAAGGAAATTTCAAGCAGGGGGAGCAGCCCCAAGAGGAGAATGGCCCTTTTCCATTGATGTCAAAGGGGGAGAAATAATCACATTGATGTGATTGATGTTTATTGATGGGGAGAGATAGTCACATTAACTATTGATGTAGAGAATGCCTTATCTACATGTTGACATAAATAATTGGTAATTGGTGTTGAATTCAATGTTGGTATTTCCATCAATGCCAAAGGGGGAGATTGTTGGATCATGTTGTCATTGATGCCAATGGTTTGATTGATTGATGCCAAAGGATTGATTAATTGATGATTGATGTAATGTAATACGTATTGTCCTTGATGAGAATTCATAGATGAAGATGGATCAATGAGTTGTCATTGATATGATGAAGATGGATCGATGAGTTGTCATTGATACATGATGCATAATTGATTTGATCTTATCATGATTTATAAGGTGCACAAATGGATGAACTCCAAAGTGGTCCCTTTATGGTGAAAGCCCTCACAGGAAGACACTTTATAGTTGAGTTATCTTTGAAGTATGGTTGGAGGAGCCATGCTTGTATGTGGAATAATGATATGAAGATCAATGAATTTGTTGGTGAAACTATCCTAGATGGATAGTGCTTGTCACGCCATTTCTGGTGGCATGTGGAATGTCACATAAATCCTCACGGTTTGAGAGTTATGGCCTTACGAAATTAAAGGACCCCCATATGAAGGCTTGAAGCCGACAAGGTCAAAGAAGTCAAAGTGACCTAAAAGAAGAAATCATTATTTAAATAATAAAGAGAAGTGAAAAAATCAATAAAGATTATTTAAATGATAAAGTAAGGTGACAAAATCAAGAAGGAATATTTAAATGATAAAGTATTGGAGAACTTTCTATTTATGGAAAGTGGTTGACCCTAAAATAAGGAAAATAGGTTAAGTGACCTAGAAGATGAAGAGTATAAATAAGTGTTAGGGTCTTAACCCGCACATAGGTAGATCAATATATTTGGATGTAATAAAGGTCAATATTAATAAGGCCTTTCAATAAAATAGAATAAGGCAGATGTAAGAAGACCTAATAGAAGCTTCCGCTTCTAGAATGATCTTCCTCTAGATGCTTCTCTTGATAGACATATTTAGTATAAACTTCCTCTAGATGATGCTCTTGATAGACATATTTAGCATAAATAAGGGTCAAGGGTATGAAACCCATAGCTTGGATATTATTGTAACATAGAACCGCTTAGATTGATGTTGCCCTCAAGAGGCCTCAGAAAAATTGTCAATCAAAGCGCTAGTTTCGCTGTTTTTCTTATATCATTTTGTGTTATCGTGGAGATTATGATGGATATATCGTTATTCTACCATTTCAGCATTTTATTTCTATTCTCAGATATTTATTATATCCTCGGTATCTTGCAAGTGGTATCTCGAGAAATTTCTTGCATAAAATTGTGGGAATTTTTTTCCAAGGTATAAACATATTCCAACGTCTTTAAGACACAAAGATCTATCATTACACGCTTAAACCTACAGCTTTGAGGGATTCATACACACAAGAAATAAAAGTGGTTCTACAAAGACATCCGTTGTCCACCCTTGTAACCCCGTTGGTACCCCTTCTCGAGTGGTAGCGATCGACAAATAAATAAAATGATCGCATTCCAGATTTCCTGGAAGTCTCTTTGATAAACTCTATCTACTGATCGGTATATAGTGTCACCGAACAATACTCTGAAGATACTCTGATATGGTAGTGGCATATGGCACATTCATCCTCTTTAGTTAGTGCCCCAGATATTAATATTCTATACTATCATAATTCCCGCGATGTATATCAGAGAGTTATAAGTAATGTGGCAAACCTCTTTGTCTCTAGAACTTCCTTAAATACCCAACCCTGGGGACAAAACATAAGCAAATTAAAAATGCACTAGATCTACATTAAAGAACCGTGTTCTGCTGCTGGCAAATACACATCTCTTTCTCTCGGTTAAGAATCGGGATTTCATCTAAAGATTCTTCAGACTTAGGTATAAACACCTGTAAAAAAAAAAAACTCGAAAATTTTCACCATTATTTGAGACCCATTTTACTGGATTCATCTCTCTCCACCCTTATCACATTCATCCATATCATTTTTCAAATTTTTTTGACTTCCTTTCAGCTTCACTCCATCCTCTAAGGGTCTACACCTCAGAAATAAGACCTCGAATCTCGCTTAACACCACATTGCAATCTAGTTTCCTCGAAACCCTAAAATAAGTGAAACAACTCAGTTTTATTGTTGCCTCCATCGATTCTTCCATTAATGCTACCATAAATACAACCATGTAGTCTCAATGGAAGAAATCAAACAAAAATTGATCTAACCAATTTGACCTCTGCTCTTTGCATCACTCTCGCGACCAACCAAGATCCTTCTATAGATCTACTCATTTTCAAGCACTCCAAAGAATGAAGGTGAAATTTCCTCCCATTACCATACCTTTCAACACCATCACATTCAAAGGGACATACACCTTCCACGTGTGGATGTGACCAAATTTGATGGTGCTGAAAGTTATGGGTATATTGCTTGGACCCCACTGGTTGTGTAACCTAAATGGAACATTATTTCCCTCTCCACAACATTACAAAATGACTTAGCAAAACTTCTGTGATGGTGTTCTCCATCTAGATCAAGAACATTGACAATGGTGGCAATGGGAGAAAACTTCCCATTAAGGGTATATTGCTTGGACCCAATTTGTGATCGAAAGCTTTTATGAACGCTTTGACATGGACACCAACCATTTGGGCCATTTGGACAAAGTTGAAACAATTTTGAACAATGGAAGAGTCTCTCATAGCTACCTTTTGAGCGACTGGTTTTTTGAACAAAGGGCATGATTGATGCTTTTCTGAGAGTGTTTTATCGCTGGCCTCAAGGAGGAGATTCGGCCCATGTCCTCATGGTTCGAATCTCAAATTTAGGTGGAGGCTACTAAAAGATAAAGAAGAACAACAGCTTGTATCATCTCAAAACTTAAAACCCTCCTTTATCCCTCTACTCTAAACCTCACTCCCACTACTCCCTCCGCCTCTTTAAAATCCAAAAATTGACCGTGGCTGAAATGATGAATGCCAACTCAAAGGTCTTTGTTATAATTGTTATGGATGAAAAATATTTCACGCCACAAGTGTAAGGAACAAAATATTTTTATGGGCTTTTATCTCTCGAGGATATTTCAAGAGGTAGATGTTGAAATTCCCTCTTATTTAAGTCACCTCGGAATCAATCGACATAACTCCCTCCTCTCGCACTTCTCCCGGCAGAACCAGTCATTTCCCCCAATGATCTCACTGGCTTCTCTTCCCCTCAAACCCTCAAGTTAATCTATTACATCACATAAGAAGGTCATCATTCCTGCTGATAAGGAAGCAACCATAATTTCATTCATCCCCGCATTGCCCAAGAAACCATTGCTACATCCGATGTCAAATAATTTCCAAATCATGATTACAAATGTAGGAATCAAATGGGAGGGCATCAGGAAAATGTGCATTTCCAAACAAGGATCACTACCTAAAATCCCATATGTTTGCTATCGCATGGGTGGTTGTGACATTGTGTTGGGTGCAGACTGCTAAGAACTTTGGGTCCCATTCTCATGGATTTTAAGGCATTAACCATGGAATTCGAATTTAAAAGCCACCAATATAAATTCCAAGGCATCATCATATTCACTTGAGGTCATTATTCCCACTACATGGAAAAAGTTGCTCAAAAAAGGTCATTTTTGGTGTCATTGCCCAACTCCATTCCATTCAAGCAATAGAGACAATCTCTGCCGATGACCTCCACCCTCCCTTTCCAACATCAATCAAATGGTATTTCCACTCCCTAAGGCCTCCCCCTTCCCACTTGTTCATGATCATTCCATTCCCTTGTACCCTAAGCCTTCCTCCCAATATTCATTCATATTACAATTCCCTTTTCGTAGTAAAAAAATGAAATTTGGAGAAATGGTCCAGAACTCCTTAATGCAGGCATTATCCACCCTAATACTAGCCTTACTCTTCTCTTGTAGTCATGGTCCTCAAGAAAGAAGGTTCTGGAGAATGTGTCATGACTTCCGTGCTCCCAAAATCGAATTATTAAAGACAAATTTCCCATTCTATCATTGATGACCTCCTGGGATGACTACGCCACCTTACTAAACTGGATTCAATTTGGGATATCACTTCACAGATAATTTATGAGAGAGGAAGACATTCCCAAGATGCAGACTCAGGGCCACTGTGAGGTTTTGGTCATGCCCTTTATCTTGTGTGTAATGCCCGCTTCCACCTTCCAAAGCTCATATGAATCATGTCTTCCGGCCCCTTTCTCCATCATTTTGTCTTAGTTTTCTTCGATGATATCTCATCTAGAAAAACCTCGAATATACCATTCTACTCATGTGGGACTGTTCTCTATCTCCTCCTCCTCCCATCACCAACTTTTCCCCTAAAACAGCCTTAAATGTGCTTTGGTGCCTCGGCGGGTAATACTGGGTCATCCGGCTAAGGGCGATGGCTGCAAGGTGGATCCGGAAAAGACAGAAGGCTATGCAAGACTGGCTGCCACCTAAAGAATCTCAAAAGCCATAGATTGGCTCAATAGGGTATTACCTAGTTTATTATGATTACAGCCAAGATTAAAAACACCTCTCACTTCTCTCCTAAAAGAACTCTTTCACTTGGACTTCAACAACTTCTCGCTCAAGCTTTTCAAAACCTTGAAGATGACCATGTTCACTACTCTGGTTCTGGCCCTTCAAGATTTCACAAAGACCTTTGTGAATGATGCCTGCAGGAATCATGCCATGCAAGAAGGCTCACCTTTGCCTCACTAGCACTGGTTCTAAAATAAATCTCGGCAACCCATTTATGAAAAGGGAAATGCTGGCTATTCTCGCATGCCGTTGATTTATGGTACCCTTTATCTCGGGGCAACGCTTCCAAAATCAAGATCAACCATCAAAATTTCTGGCATCTTCTCGAACAATGATTTCGAGAAACAAAAATGGGTGATTAAGTTATTGCCGAGATTATGATCATTTATAAGTATGGAAAAGACACGTAGTGGTGTATAATCGGGTCTCGAAAATATGAATAGGTGATCCTTTTTTCTCTTTTCCTTCATTGTACCCAATTGATTGCAAGTCAGTAAGCTTGGAGTGGCTTCAAGATCCCAAAGTTCACATATGATCTGAGTAAATTTGCATCAAGGCCTAACTCCCTAGGGTACTCTGTATTCGTGGATGATCTTGGATACAAAGGCCATTTATATTTTAAGTAAATAATCAAAGATTAAATCCAGAATCAAGATTTCTTTCTCTCATTTTATGCTACACCCAATGCTGGGGCACTGTGGTTCACTCACAAAACATATGACAGAGTCAAACGCTCTTTTTCCGGGGATGGTATGAAACAAGACATCCGTAATTTTTCTCTTAATGTGAGGTGTGTCAACACAAAAAAGGGAAAAACAGTCAAATATCATGGCACAATACAACCGCTTCCAATTCCATAATCGACTATTTCCGAAGGCTTTCTATTGATTTTATTACCGGCTTACCCTAATCAAGGAATAAATCAGTCATAATGGTTGTGGATCGCCTTTCCAAGTGACTTCATTTCACGCTTCTTCAACACCCATTTCATCGCGATCCACTGGGTCACTAACTTTCATGGACTGTGTCTTCAAAGCTTCATGGCGCTAATTCTGCATTTGCTTCGATCAGACCCAACTCTTTTCACAAGAAATTCTTTGGCGCAAGAATCATGAAGCCTGTGGCACCCAATTGCATCTCAACACAATCCATCATCCTAGACCGTGATGGTCAAATACAGGTTAACAAGTGTTTGGAAACATATCCAGGTGTTTTGCCTTTGAAAAAAAAAACACCAGTGGGATCAATGGATTCTAAATAATGTCGGTGGTACACTTCCTACTCCATACAGCCTTACTCACATGACTCCTTTGAAGTGGTATATGACGTAGTTTCACCTTCGGGCTTCTTCATACTTCTACTGTGTACCTCAAAGGTCCAAAGTGGTTGACCAAACACTTACATTTCAGGAGGATATTCTTACCCTTAAAGATAACCCTGTCATGGCAATAAAATTACATGAAGCAAATAGCGATCAAGGTCGCTTTGAACGCCAATTCTGCGTATGATCAGTGTTTTATGATCAAGAACCATACAAGCAAACTTCCTCATACTGGCATTGTGGAGATTATCACCCAAATTTTATGGTCCTATACAGCTTCTCAAGCATGTGGGACAAGTCGATATCAATTAGCTCTACCGATTTAGCTACATTCCGCTTTTCATGTTTCATGCTTAAAGAAGGTGATTTGGAACGACAATTCAAACCAATCCTTCTCAAGTTAGCCTAAGAAGGATCCATCGGCTATAGCCAAGTATAGTTTTGGACTACCGTGGAGTGTTCTACGCTAGAGAACCATCAAGGAATTTCTAGTACATTGGAAAGATATGAATCCAACAAATGCCACTTGGGGAACCGGGCTACCATTCTCCAAAGATTTCACATCTCAAGGCTTGAGGACAAGTCAAGTGAAGGTGACATAAAGAAGAGTCCTAGCCCCACATAGGTAGAGATCTAATATATTCGTGATGTAATAAAGGGTCAATATTAATAATGCTCTTCAATAAAATAGAATATGAGGATTTAAGAAGACTCCCTTATTTCCACTTCTAGAAGGATCTTCCTCTAGATGCTTCTTGATAGACATATTTAGCATAAATAAGGGTCAAGGGTATGAAAAAAACCCTAGCTTGGATAATATTATAAACATAGTGTCACGATTGAGGTTTCCAAGAGGCCCTGAACACATTTTCTCAATCAAAGTGCTATTTTGTTGTTGTTCTTATAATATTTCGTTATTGTGAGATTATGATGGATATTTTACAATTATTCTGCCATTTCTAGGATTTTATTTCGGTTCTGCATACATTTAATATCCCATCTTGTGGCAATAAGAGGCTAGGCTTCTTGTGGAATACACATTTCTTGTGAGAGCATCCTTGTGTGGATCAATGGAGAACTTTGTGAGAATATATTTTGAGTATTGATGGAGAGCTTTGCGTGAGAGCATTTGGTGTGGATCTCTGAGCATGATTGAAGATCTATTCTGAGAAAGAGAGCCGAGGATGATCTCATGGTCGTGATCAAAGTTTCTAAATATCGAGATCTTGATTTACAAAAAGTCTTGGAGCTTCTAAAACCCTAGTTTTTGAGGTGTAAGCGGTCTGAAATGGGCCAGTATGCCATATTCTACAAAGGAGGACAAGGCATGTAATAAAGGATAAAATCATGAGACGGTGTTTCGAGCTGGATGACAAGATGGTTGGAAGACCTAAGAAGGCTCCATATTTGCATTCTCTATGGGCTCACATCTCAGAATCGAGACATTGTATATACATTATTGTCTTGATGGATAGTATTGCTTGTTGTATGGGGAATGCTAGGGCATTATTGGTATACGTTGTGGATGTGGTTTATGTCTCCATGATGGAGGAGCTAAAGATCTAGTGATCCAATTCAGATATGATTTCTATGGTATACCATTTTCTTATATATGATTAAGTTAATGGTCCATATTGATTGTTTTTGGAGCATGAGTAAGCTATTGTAGATCTTGGATGTAGACCGGTCTGGCCGGGCTTTGATAGTGGAAGACATAAGAAAAAAGTGATTGCAGGTTGCAGAGGATTTGAGTTTGTCTTGAAGAGAAAAACCTAAGTACTCAGATGTGATATGCATGTTGTAGTACAAACTGTCTGTGTACATACGCGAGATATACTGCTAGTAGGGTGTTTACATATGCGTGTTGCACTACTTATAGGTTGTGTACCTATTGATATATTGATATCTGCTGAGGATTTTTTCCTCATCTCAGCCTGGTGCCGTGAATGTAAAGTTGAGTTTTGCATGGAGGTTCTCTTGGTAGAGTTTTACTCTCTATTCAATTGTTACAATTTAAACCTCTAGATTGTCCATAATAAAATAAAAATTGTACATACATTCATATGTTCTTTGTGTTCCTTGTGGAGGATGGATTTGTTAATGCCATTGATATATGTGGTTGATATGTATTCACATCTAACTGATTTTTAATGACAGCAATGAGTAATGCATAAATGTTGAATGTTAACTATAGAGTTTTCTCTCAGAAGAGGGAAGTTTTGGGAAAAACATCCCCGCTTTCACTCATTCACTTCTAAGTGTGATAGGTGTGTCCAACACATGATTCAAAAGAGATTCATGCCTTATCATCATCCTAATCACAAGAGTCATTACAACCAAAAACAAAGTCAAGAGGAATATACATTGTTTTTTTAATTTAATAACTAAACTACAACATTGTAATGAACAAAGACAAAATCGACAACTTGTATGGAATCAAATCTTGAAATGAGAAGCCCTCCATAGAAATTGATAATCAAACAGTTCTAGTGAAGGTATATTTCATATGGGTCACTCCCAAAAATATCAAACACATTAGTTTAGGAATTCAAAGGTTATATCATCTTGTTTCAATGAGAGCTACAACTATAAATCACATACATTTGGAGAAGACATCGCGTGCAAGATTTTTTTTTAAAATGGAAGCCTTCCAATGATTATGCTCTGAGGACAAAGAATTTTTAAGGGAAGGAAACGCTAGTGAACATAAATATACATATAAAATAGATATTAATAACACATAATGATTAAATGATAATAACAAACAATAATTAATATTAATAATGAAAGGACATGTCCTAAAGGACATACTCATTATTAAGGGAACCCTGTACGGTGTATAAGTGAGCCATCATTCTCATTTGTAATAACTTAATATTCATTCTTATACATTATATACATATATTTGTCTCTGTATGGATTTGATTACTCTATTCCATATATTTTGGATTATTTATGCATGACAAACTTTGTTCGGGTTCTATCCCTCTCTTCCAGACTTCTGTACCACTTAATTTTGTTGCTACTTCACTTCTAAGATATGTGAACCAATTTGGAGGGAGTGTGTGTGTTTAATAGACAGAGAAAGATATTTTTTATACTAATCTGCCAAAGGAACATGTGTTCCTTCAAGCATGGTCGCACTTTATCCTTTCATAATACTTCAATATTACTTATTATGCAGAGTCAACTTGTCTTCCATGGTTTTCACAAATCCTGCTTTTAGGGTTTTCTTTCTTTGAATATCTCTATCTAGTCGCTATTTATCCATTAGTTGTTATTCTCCTCGCAACTACCAAAACATCAACATCCTCGTCTACTACTCCCCATTCACAAAGCTAGGATCATTTGAAATGGATGACTACATGTTCAATCACATATTTTAAGTACATTTTGAGGAACAATTGGAGATATTTACTCTAAGGCTCATTTTTAAGGGAATGTTGTATTTGGTGACTTTGGGTCTTCAAACTTCCGAGCTCATTCCGCATTGAATTATCATTTTTGTAAATAACATTTTTCAAACAAATTTCCCAAAATCCCTACATTGGTCACACCTATTAGATATTCATAATAAGAGTTATTATAAGGAATTTATACCTCTCATAAAATGATATATGTTTTTGACCACCATGGTACCAATAGATTTTGCAACATAAGCTCCCTCATATTCACACATGTGGACTGGCCATCCGTGTGGTAATTCTCAAGAAGATTGTAGAGGGTCCCAAGACCAACCTTTAAGGAGTTGAGTCATATGGAACACTAACCCTAACTCCTAAACCTAACCCCTAGAGGTTGTATGATACACAACAATTAGGGGCCACTAGGAAAGAAGGTCAGGCCTTTGTTGTATTCATATTGTTCCATATTTAAGTGCCAAGTGGAATGGATATTGTGAGATAACAAAAGAAACTATAGACACTTCTATAGTAGCTATACATGCCATAATTTCTATGGAAACTCCTTATTGAGTTCATCTTTATTTGTATTTTCATTTCATATCTCGTAAGAAAAGAGCAAGGTATAGCCCTCACCTTCAAGTTAGGCTTCTTCCATTGGGTTTCCCAAGTGGCACACTGTTCATTGTGTGGGATGATGTGGGAATTTATTTTTGGGCTTTTTCATTCTCATCTTATTTAAGTATTTTGAACACTAAGTTATTAATATTAAATTTTAATCTTAAGTAAACTCTACATAAAAAAAACTTTGGTAAAATTTGAAGATTCATTGTGACCTAATTATTCCAAAGTGGAATATTCATGGTAGTTTACAAATAACATGAAGTAACACCACTAGTCCACCCTCTCTTTATCCTTGAGTCAATTTTACTATGGTTTGAAGCTTTGCTAGGAAACCTTTTCTTTCATGCCATTCAACTATACTTGCACAACAAGTGCCTGTTCATAGCCTTACTCTCCACGGGAGGGATACCAACCTTTAAGAGAAGGATAGGGTATGGTGCATTTGCGTGCGTGCGCGCGCACAAGATCGCCATGCTGGCTACAGACAAGGCTGCCACATTAATAATAATAATATACACAAACACACACATGCATGTATGTTTATGTAAATGTAGATCCATATTAATTAACCTCAGATATATCAATTAGAGGAAAGAATCAAATCCATGAAGGAGAAATGTCAATTAATTTTTGTCTTATCAAAGGCTTCTGTACACACACACACACACAATTACATATTATTTAACAATAGATTTATCAAGCATAGGAAGGAATCAAATCCATGAAGGGGAAAATATTTCATTGTTTTTTTTCTTATCAAAAGGTTTTCACCTCTGAGGGATTTGATCTATCTCGATTCTTGGTAGATCTTAGGTTAAGATGGATCTATGCTAGTAAGTATAAAAATGCATCAACATCTCTTTCTTGACTATTTCAAAATTACTAGTATGGCGAAGTGGGAAACAAACAAGTTTTGAAGAAAGGAACTAACAAAAACATATTGTTTTAATAGAACTAAGTGAATCAGAGAGATTCAACTAGTTTTCCAAATGAAAGCAGATGGAGACCATACAAAAATACATTAAAATCCACATATTTCATAATCAATACTAATAATAATAATAATAATAATACACCTATTTTAAGGTCACTATCAAAGCCGCATACCAAATTTGTGTATGAGACTTCATTGTTTGTGGGACAAGGTGTTGGATTAATGAGAGGGGTGAATCAGTAATAGGATAATTATAATCCTTTTCACATAATCCGCTGTTATCAATGTAGAATTATTATTCAATAATGAGCAATAATACAAATGAGCAATCACACACATACACAAAGACAACTTGTTTGAACCTAAATCGAGAAAACCACAAATAATGTTTTTCTTATATATTAAAGAATCAAATTCATTGAAGCACTAACTTCCTTTGTTTTCCAAGCAGTAACTGAAGGAGGATACAATCTCCTAGTTTCTCAAGCTACAATCCGAGGGAAGTTCCAACTCCCCAATTCTATGGCTACAAACTTAAGGAGGCTACAACTTCATGTTCGCTATAACTGGAAGGTGGTTACAACCACCTATCCTTATTCCATCCAACCATATTGAAGTAGAAGTATAATCATGGAACCACCTGGCCACACTATCATCGTGAGGTATACTCACGAACTTGTAGCAATAAACCTAAACAAATAATCAATCAGCGTATCAACTCAGAATCAACCTCAGATTATAAACAAGTGCATCAACCATGCACCAACTGTACTATAAACAACTCCGGTAATCAAATGTACCATAAACAAGTGCAACCAACCATACCAAGTATTTACCAAGCATGTATGTCCATTTATCAACTATGACTCATCAATATGTACCAAACATCATCAACTATACACTTCCTTTAAAAGCAACTCATCAACTATCGGTCTCAACCATGTACCCAACTTGTACATCAACCAAAAGTCATCAATTTCATCATCCAAATATGATTTGTAACCCTGTAATAGACTCGGTGTATATGATCACATACTCTTCAAACCTTTCCTTAACTTTAATCAACAAGAGACTATCATTTACAACAAACTTTTCTTTAGTTTCTACATGACTAGCTTTTGGATTAACAATATCTCTAACTTCTGAAATAATTCATAACTTTGTACTTGTAATGAATAAAGATTTGAACTGGGATAAATAATGTTATTCAGTGTGTTTTATGCAATTCATCTAGGGTTTAATCCATTTGTAATTCTCATAAAAGTTGACTCCCATAAAGAAACAACATACCTTTGTCAATTTCGCCTATTCTAGAGAGTGACTTTAGAGCTGCGGTTCGGTTTTGGAATATTTGTTGAATTGATGAACCTATAATAACATATGTAAAATCAAGTTTTTAATATAACCAACACATTTTGGACTACTAAATTTGGAGTTGCTAAGCGAAGAAAGGTGACATTTTTAATTTAAACACTGCTTTAGATTAGTTTCGTGGACTACGTCACAAACCCTATTTTCCACTATGTAACCAAAAAATACAACGACCCACAAACAATTTTAACATAGATACTTGATATGTTTTCTCAATGGAATAAAAAATTCAATGTCTGAATCATTATAGAATTTTATTTTGAAAATGTTGAGATGACCCGTAAATAACATGTACCCCAGAAAGCATCATCAAAAAGAATTTATCCTTCCTTGAATTTTGGCCTTCTTTCTTCACCTTCCATCGTAAATTCACTTAGATATCCTTTGGTTACCTGTAGACACTTATAGGTTGCATTCAATATTCTCAAGGTGTCTAAAATGAGAGAGCAATGCCTTATTTAGTGGGGAGCGATGCACATGCCATCCAAACTGCAGAAGAAATCTATAGCACACACGATGCACGACACTGGCGGATAAAACCGCCAAGACCCCTGCTAATCTATCGATTTGGTTGATATTGGTCGGCCTTCCACCCACTTCTGGTTCAGGGCTTTAACGATTTGACAACAAAATCTTGATTGAACTGATCGGGGCTGGTCGAAGATCTAAGGGTGCCTCTAAATGTTCCTGTTCACACTTAAGAACTCAGGTTTCGTATAATGCTTCAAATTCAGTGCTATGTGAAGCCTGGTGTACTATATTTCTAAGGAATTCATTTGTATTGTTATGCTTATTATATTCTCTTGGAGAATCCTATTTCTTATCAAGAGAATGCTAACACCATTTCATTTATCCATTCATATCACCCCTTGAGTGAATGTGCTTTGGATTCTCTCTACCATTTCACCCTAGTTTGTTACTTTTGTAAGAAGAGCTCAATATTTGGGGTCCAAGAGCCCTCCTTGGAGGAAGAGGTGTGAATCCATATCTCCCTTTCTCTTTGTTTTCCCCACCACACAATCCCATCCACAGGGCAATGAAAGTGTTGTTTATTTTTATTTTAATGTTCATGCACTCTAGTTTAGTTTCTTTTATTTTCTTTAGTTTAGTTTTTTGTTTGTTTATTCTCATGCTTGATGTTTCTAACTCTTTCATCTTTACCTGTCTTGCCTAGCTACCCAGCTGGGCTTGTAAGCATCCCTATTTTGCCTTACGTCTGTGTGACAAAAGGGGTGCAGTCAGATCATGAATCCACTGGGGAATGGTATCAATTTCCTCCCCCATTTTGGTTATTTTAGCTCTTCTTTTTTATTTATTTAACCTGCAGGAACCATAAACGACCCATGCCTTCCTACAAAAAACTAAATTCAGAGTTGAGATAGGAGAATTTCATTCAAAATTTTCTTTCTATGATCATGGTAAATGTAAGTATTGGTTTTTACCCTATAGACATCGCTTCGCATCTAAGGCCAAAACACCTATTTTTTCTCAATTCATTCCCATGCACCTGTACAAAGGGTCATTTTAATTCCTGTAACATTACACCTCACTACTCAGGACCTGCAAGATTCCTATTTCAGAATTCACACATTGTATAGTTTTTGTAGATTTTGAGGGCCCATATCTTCTTGCTTGATTTTAAGTAAATTGTAATATGCACACACTTATATTCTCTCCACATGAAGGGATGGTCTTCAAAACATAGGCACTTAGGGTTAAAAATCATTATTTTTCTTTTTTGTTTCTGTATTTGCCATGGATGGATAGCTTTCTTTGATTAAAGTTTAAGTTGAAATAATTCTCTATCACATATAAATCTTGTATTGGGAATTTACAAATTAGATCTCAATCATTTAGTATTCTCTTCTCTTGTGCCATAGAGACCTTTAGGAGAATCTGAAAGAGATTGAGGGAAAATTTTCATCTCCCTTAAAAAAAAAGTCTTTAGAGAGGACAACATTCCTAGAGACTCTTTCTAGTTAATTTCTTTTTTCAAACACATATTAATATTGTGACGGGCCCATACATGCTCACATGCTACATAGATAGGATAGTGTTGAAATCTACTTTCTTAGAGTAAATCACTAGGAATTTTAGTTTTGTACTGAGCCCATACATGCCCACATGTCTACAATATAGATAGTTTTTGAATCTTTCATAGATTAAATCACACTAGGGAGTTAAACAATTAGTAGCGGTCCATATGTCCACATGCTAGTTCTCTAGGGACCTTAAAATTCCATAAAGTTGTACTAATGGCATTTATTAATTAGGTAATCAAGACTTGTAAGGACCACACTTAAGTCCATGCAACAAGGTGGACAATTCAATTTATTAAAAACTTTTGGCACACTTTCACTTGTTCACACACAAATTCACTACTAACTCACATAGTTTTCATCTCAAAACATGGAGGGCAGCTGAAGTAGGTTTCTCCAAAGGGATTTTGAAACACCTCACCCTTTTCTTGACTAAACTATCCCCTTCATTTAATTTCAACGAGGTTGCTTCACACCCCCAATCTCTCAAACAAACTTGTTATCTTAATTTTTTTCTTAAAAATCACTAAGTTTTCCTCCCATAAAAGGTGCCAAAAGATTTTTTTTAGTCTAGTAGGATTTTGGGGATAGGCAACCAAATAAATCTCATTATTCAGTTTCCCCTTACATCTTCAAACAATAGAAGTTGCCAAATAGAGAACTTTTAAAATTCTCCAAGTGAAGTGTTCCTAACACCATAAGGCAAGGACATACCCATGAAGGGTCAAGGCCAAGGTCCCAAGGTTCTGCGGCATTCCACCTTGAGGCACTCCACCTTGACACCAGTAGATCCATCCCATGACCCATTTCTAGGCCGAAAATCTAAAATGCCGCACTTGATCGTGAGGTACCTAGTGACCAAATTTTTAGGATTACTCCACCTGTGGCAATTGTAGGCTGCAATTGCACCTTGACTTGATTTTGTGTGGATGTTGGGAAATATCGCCAGCTCTTTTGGGATATGCACCCTCTACCCCTCATTATAACTGATTACTTCATCCTTCACTAGTTCCTCTTCCGGTGGCTTCAGAGCCCATTGTTGAGTGCTATTGGAAGGTCCAGTGCTATTTGATAGGAAGGACATTACGTCTTTTAGGACACGAGCATTTTTTTTTTCTTTTTTCTCCCACACGGACAAAAACCACCTACCCACATATATGCTTCTGTATCAATTGATTTATGTATGATTCTTTTGTGATTACATGCGATTTTGAATTATATTGTGAAAGTCCAAAAATTATAAAGGCTCTTATTCATTTATCTGCTCTCATCACCATTCGCACACATCCACTTTTCTAGTCGGACATCATAGGGGACCCACAAAATCCCAATCATTCCAGATGCTTGCTAAATCTCCCTCCCATTCTATGGGGAGTTCCTAGTCTTTCCAATTCATCAACTCCACTTTCTCACACTCCTGTGAGTGCTACGGTCTTAGGATCCACGTTGCTTGGTTCCACTTTACTTGGGTCCACTTCCCAAGATCAACCATCCACCCACTTTCCTGTATAAGGAAGCAGGGGACACACTTCTTCCCCAGGAGGAAGCACAACCCCACCTAGCACCCCTCATGGGTCAAGGACACACATCACTCACACCATGACCGAAACAAACCCTCTTTCAGGGTCAGGCACACAAAATATTCCCACCATGGATGGAACTAATCTTCCACCACAACCCTAGATGCCATACTTGGCTTCCCTCAACATACTGGATCTGACTAAGCTCACCAACGATCCTATATTGCATGACCCCACATGGCCCGCCATGCCTACCAAACTCCCTTCAGACATTCCCAAGTTTGAAGGAAAAGAAGGAGACGACCCGACCAACCATATCATGACCTTCCACTTATGGTGCTCTTCAAAAAAAATCATGGACGACTCTGTCCGATTGAGGTTATTTCTACGCACACTCATTGGCCCATCAACCAAATGGTATGTAGAAGAAAAATCGGGGTCACATACGACCTTTGAATCTTTGGACAAATAATTGTTTACCTTCTTTCAACTCCCAATCCGTCATGACAATGGTCTTGAACTACTCTTAGAGTTTAAAGAAACCTCCGCTACACAAATCACCGACCACATTCACGAATGGCATCGACGACGTAGTATATGCAAAGCAGAAGCCACTAAACAACAATGCCTTAATTGGTTTCTCAAATCCCTTGTTTCCCTCCTTACCAAAGACGTGGCTGCCACCTTCCCTCAGTCTGAAGAAGAAGCCATCAACAAGGCTCAATAGTTCAAACTCATTTATTCACAGTCAAGATATTTATATACAGTACTACCTGACACCCTGAGACTCGTTCCATTTGGCCAAGACAAACCAGGGATGTCTCACTCAGCAGATGGATTGATTGGTACCACCACACACCACACTCCACACCTCCAACAACCACCTATGTATGTATCACCTCAATATCCGTCGATATATGGATGACCCTCTTCTTTTACTCCTCCCCCTTATCAACAACCATATCTTGTTCCCCCCCCTCCACCCATAAGCGGACCCCTGCCGGCCCCCATGACGCGCCCAATTGTTCAACCTAGTTCTGGAAATGCCTCTACCTTTGCTTACACCCTAAGCACTAGTGAAAGTGCCACCCCTTCCTATGTACCATATAGATCATTACCACAACATAATCCGTACTTCCCATTTCTTGGTCCTCCCCAACCCATTGTTTCCCCACAAGGACAACCACATGATGGTGTTAATTTTGTTCAGCCCTCTCTCATTCAACAATATCAAAAATTTGAATAGATGAATATGGCTAATCCAACCCATCAGTCAAACAATGCCAAAAAGAAAGGAAAAAACCGAAACAATAATAATCCTAGACCAGGAGGAAACCAGATCCACCCCCAACATAACCAACATGCTGGGGGAAACCAAAATTAGGGGAACCAAAACCCCCAGGGGGAAATAAAAAAAACGCCAAGGGAAGAACACCAACAATCTTTAGACAAAATTCCCTTGTGCCCTTTGTGGCATGTATGGTCATTATACTCACCATTGACCTCAAATTGCTAACTTCAAACAGATGAAAGAGTTCAGAAATGGACCACATCCCCCAACACCGACTGCCCCCCAGCAGGCCCCACAACAATATGTACAACAAACACCCCCTGCCATACTACAAAACTTTATTCCACACCAAGGGGTGATGAACACCCAAAAGGAGATGCATCCAACCCCACCATAAATGGGTCAGTATCCAAACCATGGTACTCCTATTGATCGCACTATCCTCCTCACTAGCGAGGAGGAAGTCCTTCTACAAACGTGCAGTTGTCAATACAACGCACCCTCTGACTCTACTCCCACTACCTCAGAATCCACCCCAGTCACAACTGGCCCACCTTTGATGATCCCTCACCCTAATACTGACACACCCCTCCATATTCCTCGCATCCCATTACGACGGAATGTCACCAACCCTCAGGCTAGGGCGACCCACAATTATAGTTTGGTCGATGACTTGGCACAATCCCCCATTGCCATGTTAGTATTAGAAGTTCTTCAAATATGTCCTACTCAATGGAAGTCGTTACTTTCCTCTCTAGGGGTATTCGACCCTGCTGATACTTGACTCATCACCTCTGATATCTATAGTGGGGAACCTCATCTCCCTGGTTTGGTTGCTTTCCAAATACCGGTTAAAATCCAAAACATCACAGTTCACCGCTGTATTATTGATGAAGGTGCATCCACATGCATCATGTCCAAAACCTTCTGGAAGAAACATGGCTCTCCTAAGCTCATACCATCCGCCATTACTCTAAGGGATTATGACGGATGACCTTCCTCTCTCGAGGGACTCTTCCAAAATGTCCCCGTTGAACTCGAAGGAAAAACTATCCTCATTGACATTGAATTTATTGACGCTCCGCTCGACTACAACATCTTGTCCGGACGTAGCTACATGTATGCGATGAAGGCTTTGGTCTGTTCCGTGTTTCGCACAATGATGTTCCCTCACAACAAAAAGATCGTCACGATTGACCAAGTGTCACATTACGAGCCCAACCCCTCCTCCAACATCGATAACATCTTACCTCTCATTCACACTAATCCCGAGGCTTGCCCACTCATCGAAATGGGTCCCAAAATTTTTGAAGACCCATCCTTACTAGGGACATACCATGGAGCACCTTCGCTCATCCATCCCTCAATACAAGTATGTGTCATCTCATCCAACTGAACAAAAATTGGAGATACCCTTCCTCCCACAGAGGCTTCATTACTATATGATGTCCCACTAGTCGCAGAGCACCTTGCTCAAGAATCCCTTGTGAACTCTCCAGTTACCCCTGTTCCTGACTATACCCTCCCCCGGGACCACATTCCGGTTTTGGAGATAGTTCCCCAAGCCATCACCCAAATCCCCTTCTTTTACCCCCCACTGGGCGTACAATATTTCCAGGTAGCTGCAATGCTTAGCCTTCCTAATATGGTGCTGGAAATTCTAGTTTGGTATCTACATCCACCTGAGATGGTCCCTCAACCATACCTCCCTCCCCAAGCTGAAGGAATCTCAATGAAAATTCCAATACTTACCCCCACCATCCCACCCACACCCCCACTCACTAGCACCCTTGCTACAGCTGGCGGCAGACGAAAGAAGAAAGAGCCCGCCACTTCACCCCCACCACGAGTTCATCCTCCTTGTGCACTATGCGAGAAACATGGACACCCCACCAATAAGTGCTTGTCTCTCCCCGAGCTATGAAATTTAATTCAACTCCCATGGGCAACGACGCCACCCATCACTTCCTCCAATGCTACCACTGCACTCACTAACACATGTAGCAAAGGGTTGCGAACCAAATTCGCATGTGCCATCTGTTATGAGTATGGCCATTACACCCACTATTTCCTGACGTTACCTCAATTTCGGCACACTCTAACAGTTGTTTGCCAGATCTTCCAACAAGAACCTCCTCCACCTGCATCATCTCACACGCATGTCAGCGACATCCATTATGTCATGACCTCAGTCAACGAACGTATGAGATTCCCTTTCTCTCTCTACAAATCATTAGATCATTTCCCATACCAATGTCCTATGATCATTGAATACATGCATCACCAAATGGCCATGATTCAGAATCCTACACCCCCCCGACAGAATCGATGATTACCCCTACTCCATCACCAAAGGTTATTCATATCCTTTCTCTGGAGTTTGAGGCATTCCCTACTCCTCCATGGTTCTTGGATGATTTATACGAGGATTTACCCCCAAATCTCCCTAATTCTCCAGTTCATTTCCCCACATAAATTTTACGCCCGACTACCATTTTTAACCCACAATATCTCAATATTTGGTTTATGTCGAGCGAACCATCGCAATCCCCTTGCATCACCCCCCCTGCTTCTTCACCACCAGAAGACAACCACACAACGACAATCACCGATGTCACTCCTCTAGATCCCCTATATTATCGATAGTTCCACTGTGACGAAGACATCCTCGAGGAGTTAACTACCCCCAATTTCCCATGGGATGTGCTCCACCACAGAGCGCTCTTTATTTCATAGGAAGCCTTCCATGCAAATACAATAAGATAGAATATAATATGGCTAATCTAGTGTTAGATTGGCATTTATCCCATCAAGTTACGATTACACATACATAATTCATCAAAAGTCTGTCATAGCATATAGATTAGACATCATCAAAAGCAATAAAAAACATCAAACACATGTGAACATAAAAAATATCCCAAAATGTATATCCATATATATATCGGTTAGTGTGCCATCAATGTTTACAAAAAAAAATATAATACATCAAAGTACAAACATCCGTAGGTAAGTGACCATCTCACTCCTATAAATACAAAACTGGTGCCACTGCACCATATACAAAATTGGCTCGCAAGCCTCTATAAATACAAAAATCCATATAAAGGCACTCATGGTGCCTCCAGAGCACCACCACCCAGTCCTCCCTCTGGTAGAGGTACCCCACCAGCTATCGGTCCCTCAGGCCCTGGGGGAAACTGCCTAGTCATAGCTGCTCCCGCTACAGCTTCTCTGCGGATCAGACTCCATGACTCCGTCGGAACACCAATATATTTCTCAAGGACCCCCTCATCCTGGATGCGCACCCACATCCCCTTGGGCACTCCCTGTAGTACCTCCTCTAATTAGCGACGAAAATCTTCAAACTCTTCCCCGACCCCCATCGGAGGAGCAGGTCATGGCCCTACCCCAGGGTCATTGTAACGACGTCACCTGGCTACTCTCTCATCATCAACGGGCCTTGCCCCAACATTATTCCTTCGTCGTCTCTCTCCTTCCCGCGACTCTCCCCGCGGAGGTCTCACCTTCCCCTGACGAGCCGACGCTTTAACCAACTCAACCTCGCGCCTACGAGGTCCCACTTCTACACACAAAAAAAACAAATGATAGCATAAACATCCATCCATACATAAAAATATATGCTATACTATCTAACATATCAAAACATCAAATATAACATCATACCTCTATGGTCGAACACCTCTCCCGGGGGTAGCACCATATCCAGATCATCTTGGAAGTCCACCCCAAAATACGGATATCAAAGTATGATATGTGGCATCTGACGCCACACCTATGCATCCTCGGCTGTGAAATAGTGGCCACCCTCCCCACCACCATGATAAACCAAGATCGTTGCCCACCGCCTCAGTCGTAGCTCTAGCACACCAGGTGCGCCCAGAAGCACTCTAGGAAGAAACATCGACACCCTCTCCAAGAACCATGCTACCAAGATGGACCCAAAGGAAAACTCCCCCGAGTTAGCAGCTCAACACCTGTCCAGCTGCCCTACCATCTTAGCATGGACCATCAACCCCCATGCAAAATGCTCACCCGCCAATGCCCTCTGCATAACCTTCAACCGACCCCCATTGATTCGCTGAGTTGCGAGAGACCCATAGACTCTCACGATCATCGCTGCCACACAACGATGCACAAGGACATCCATCACCCCAATACTCACCATGGAGCCTGACATAAAGTTCTCCCCCGAACAATACCTCCGGGCTAAGACAACCAACTTCCCATCCTCAGGTAACACGGGCTCCGTTGGTAATGGAGTTCCCTGTCAGAAAATATACATCCTCCACCGCAGTGAAGGCCAATTTCTCACCCCGAACCATAAAGCAATGCATATCCAAACTCCACATCACAATCAAGAACTGCAATAGGTACTCTTGTGCTCACACTAGCAAACACTCAAAAAAATTCAAAAACCCACAAGCTGCCAAAGTGTCTCGGACCGCCGGTTACTCATCCCTCATTGCCTCCCTCAGGCGTGCCCACTCCCTCTCTATCCAATGGATCAACATCACTAACTGGTCACCTGCATCCACATAAACAATATTTGATCATCCATCACATACAATAAAAATATCAAAATCTCCAAAAAAGATAATTTTTTACACCCATCTCCTTTGCATCAAAGGCACAACATTTTTTCCCACAGGCGCACACCTATGTGCGCCTGTTCATCCCACAGTCACACACTCATGCATGAATGTTGGCCATATAGGGGCACACCCATGCTCCCCTATCACCCATACAGATGCGCATCATAGCACACCTGTTCACTACACAGTTGGGCACACATGCACAACTGTTAGGAATACAGCCGCACATGCATGCACTGCCGTGCTCCAAATAGGCGTGCATTACATGAACGCATGTTTTTCCCCTCCGAGCACCTCCATGCCTGGATCTCTCAATTACAATTGCGCACTCGTGCGCATGAATCTTTCGATCGCCTGCACACTAGGGGTCCCACACTCATAAAATCCCCTGTACGATCATCCGTACAACCCTTTCCCAAAAAGGAAACCCTAATTCCTATGCAGGAGGATATGACAACTAACCTGAAGCTCGCTGCTACTGAATCTACTGACTCGATCTCCTGAAATCTCCAAATCTCCTCTAAAATCTCTCGTTCACTCAATAAGACAGAAGGTACAAATGAGGTGGCATTGTGGGCCCTACAACTATATATAGTCCATTTTGCCAAACTTCCAGACTCAATTCTGGGAGCTCCAGGCGTCTGTTTTTCGATCCGTCTTCAATCATGGGATTAGGATCCTACCACCTCCACCATTCCATTCCCCAGACCACTATCCATCCTCATCCCCCAGGGGGAATGTTTCGCATATTACGCTCAGGTACACATGCTTACATTCACACATTATTGAATAATTGTTATATGATCTTTCTCTTCAGATATTTTCACATTGGGTATTCATTTTTCATGTGTGCAGGTACTTGATCATTATACATCAGAAATATCCCTTCAGGTATATCATCGACACTGGCATGTAGTCATTCCCTCTGAATATCACATTGAATTTCCCAGTAACACCCTCTGATATTTGCCTCTAGGATCCCTATATCTGGCTCTGTATTACTGTCACCTCCAGTGCATTTTGGTCCTGTCACCCGGTAGCAGTCTCCCCCACATGATTTGTCCCATTCATAGCCCCCCTTGGCACTTTGACACTCATGCTGTTTTCACCCTTTAGGGACGGGAGTCCGAATAGTCTTACGCATCGTCGAGAATCAGCCACATACTCCTTCTCCTCATTTTTCTAGCCTGCCCAATGGACTCCCAGGTTACTTCATCATTGTTCTATTTTGACTGCACCCCCTAGTGTCATTAACCATCCATTTCATCCACTGTTAGTTTTCCCATCTGCATATTGTCCTCCATATGTTTCCCTAATACAAAAACCCTCCTTTGGGGTCCTAACCCTCCACTTTTTTTTCAATCAACTTGTGCCATCATCAGGCCAAGCCATCTTACACTGGGACACCCATTTCTATATCTGCATAGTTATCCCAACTTATTTTTTATCTTCTGGTAATTGTACAAACCCCTTTTCTCGCACTTACATAGATTTCTGTTGTCGCCTTTAGCGACCTTCCTTTTCCAGCAAAACAATCCTTGTCGCCCTTGGTTGGGGAATTTTTCACTTCCTTCCATCAATGACATTATACATAAGCCCCAAGGATCTTATAGCCCATACCACTTTTTTGATCAATGCGTTTGTCCATTTTGTCACACCTCTGGCACAATTTACCCTCTTCTAGTCGTCCCCCTAATGCTAGATTCAGTTTCACGGTTGCTACCACGGTCCCTCTACCCCCAACCAAGGGAATTCTCGAGTCTCACCACCTCTGGACCTCATCCATGTTACTCCTCAGTGCATGATTTCATCCAGTGGGTTTAATGAAGCCCTCCGCTTCTTGAATTTGCGTCTCCCTTTCTGTCGACATCAACATAGTTTCCAGATGGGCGACAGTATCTTGACTCTCATTCCCTTCAAAATGAGAAGTCTCGGATAGTGCAGAGAGAACCATCATCACTCTCTGTTGTTGTTGACCCCCATGACATTTGAATTCAACACTTTATCATGTTGTGGTGGGTCTTACTTTGCGACTACTGTAGTTGTTTTTATATTTTTTGAAGACCTCTGAACATTGTTAGGCCATCAATGCCTGTGAATCAACGACACTTCTTAGGTGTCATCGCCTCTTTTCAAAATTTGTTCACAATCAGAATTTCTCTCTGCTATTATCAACACGCCCCCAAGGGTGCTGTAGTCATCTCCACTACCACACATCTTCAGTTACTGTATTCCACATTTTTGAGTTACACGACACGAGCATGGGGCATGCCTTCCTTGCTTGTACAGAGCTTTATTTTTTACACCTTGCGAAAGGTTTGGGTCCTACAAGTTCCCCTCTCCCTCCAACATGTCGCTCTTGAAACTCTCACAATGCTCTTTCTTACAAAGGTACTCTTAGTAGAAGAAACATTGATGTATTTCGGCTATACGTATGCTCCTAACCTCACACATCAGGGGGCATCTGTTATCACTGGAATTTTGTCCGCAAATGGTTATAGGAATCCAACTTCTTCAAAACACCCATTAGTTCACTCATGGACCAAAAATTCATTTCCAAAAGGTCCAAAACTATACAACCAGTTATAAAATTAGCATGCGCTAAGACTACATAGGGAGCGCGCGCACATGCGCCATCCATAAATGCAAGAAAAGCGCAGATGCACACGATGTGCGACTTTGGATGCAAAAAGCTGCGCACCCCTTAGAACGAGGCATTTATGATATTGGTCGGCCTTCCACCCACTTTTGGTTCAACTTCCAAGTCGATTTGACACCCAAATTTCAGCTGAATCCGACTGGGGGGCTGGTCAAAGACCTAAGGGTGCCCTAAAGGGCCCCTTGTTCACACTAAGAATGGGTTGCATAATGCCTCAAAGATATGCTATAAAAGGAAGCCATGGGTGCACTATATTTCTAAGGAATTCATTTGTATTGTTATGCTGCTTACATTCTCTTGGAGAATCCTCTTTTCTCATCAAGAGTATACAAGCACCATTTCATTTAGCCTTTCATATCACCTCTTGAGTGAATGTGCTTTGGATTCTCTTCACCATTTCATCCTAGTTTGTTACGTTTAAGAAGAGCTCAATATTTGGGGGTCCAAGAGCCCTCCCTTTGAGGAAGAGGGGACCCATATATCTCCCTTTCTCTTTGGTGTTTTCCCACTAATATAATCCTATGCATTGGTGGCATGAGTGTTGTTTATTTTCGATTTTAATGTTCTTATGCACTCTAGTTTAGTTTCCTTTATTGTTCTTAGCTTAGTTCTTTGTTTATTCTTTATGTTTGATGTTTATAACTTTTTCATTCACTGTTGTCTTTCCAGCTAACCCAACTGGGCTTGTAAGCATCCCTATTTTTCTCATTCACGCGACAAAAGGGGTGCAACAATGCTTACAAAGGATTTGTAATTTTAATTAATTATTACAATATGGTGAAATATATGATAGGGAACAAATTCATAGTATAACTAGACGTATGCGTGTAAAACGATTTTACAAGACTTCTTGTTATCAGTTTCTGATTATGGGCATGGTTGAGCATAAGTGGAATCTCATGTGAATAATACTTGATCTATGTCTCTATAGTACAACCAAACATATGCACATACAAATATTTTACAGGTCTTTTTGTTATCATTTTCTGATTATGGGCATGGTTGAGCATAAGTGGAATCTCAAGTGAATAATACTTTATCTATATGCCTTTAATGAGTATCATTGTGTGGTTTAGATTGCAGAGAATTTTACGAGAGAGTACAATATGATGAAGAATTATCGCCCTCTTACGATCTTTGTTTATGATCTCTAGTACATGGCCTCTATATATTGTTTGGACCTTCACTTAGAAATAATGGAGATCTTATTAGTTACGTAGGTTTTGATTCGATGTTTATTTAGGATTTAGATCCTATTTTCTAGTAGTTTGTTCTAACTCCCTAAATAGATTGTAATCTTATATATTCATGTACTCCTGATTGTTTAATCAATGAATTGAGCATGGTGTTTCTTTGGCTGCGTCCAGGTGTTGCCTCACCTATGAGAAATTGGTTTCATTCCTTCTAATATTTATTTCCATTTTCAAGTTGGAATCAAAGCCTGGTCAGAGGTCGAGTAAAGGAGCTATCTATTGTAGTGTTGTCTAACTGTGCCAGGATTGTTGTGTGGATGTTAGATGCTGTTGAAGGAGCCACTACTAGTGGAATTGACTCCACTGTTGTCGAAGTCTAGATTTTTTTGGTGATCTTGTTGGTGATCGTTGAGGTTAGAAGAGACGCCATTGCGTAGAGGAGGAGAGACTCTGCTATTGTCCATCATTCATATATTTCTGTGAGGAGTCTGGTGAAGGAGTCAAAACGTGGATGAGTTCACTACCCACTGTCATCGTTGCGAAGAGTTCCCTACTATGGAGAGTTCGTTGTGATGTCTTGGAAGTGAGGATCCTGCGTGGAGTAAAGGAGGATCAAGCCTGGTGCGGTGAGCATGGAGCTCAGCGAGGTTAGGGGCCATGAAGAGCCATCATGTCTATGCGAGGAGGTTTAGACTGCAAGAAAATAAAATCTTAGAGTTTGAAGTTGTCGGACTCATCTCCAGAAATTATTTGCATACTAGCCCTCGTGAAAGAAGTAAAGGAGTCCGCTCTACTAGTTTTCCATCATCACAGATATGTTATCACTTCAGACCTGTTGAATTACATTATTTTTTTTAGAGTGATTGGTGTGAAAATTTGTGTAAACCTGTAGCTGGCCAGTGGTGGACTCAACTAGCTAGAGGAGCATGATCATTTTCGTAAGTCATCATCGATATCCCATTTGAACTGTTGGAAAATTTTCCCTGTTCTTCTTGGTATTTCACCTTGTTCTTGAGCTGTTGGACATATGCACGACATCATACGTGTGAGGGGGTCATTGGATT